>JAPMUY010001144.1:97500-155000 GCA_026901105.3 Galaxias olidus
TGTAATTGTTATTGAATGAAAGTGAAGGAGGGAAAACTCCTCTCGTTTGGCTGTCATGGGCAACATGATTCAGCACGGTGAGTGGACCCAGAAGAGATACAGAATCGTTCCTTGTCTCCAATTAAGCCCTTGACTTGGGCTCTGGGTGAGGAAACTATTGACCACGTGCCTACAAGCCTGTATAAAATGGTGAGGTTGAAAGTACACTTTAACTAGGGTTTTTACACTGGCATTTATGCTCAGAAGAAGAGAGTACAAAAATGACAACAATTAAAAACAAGTTAAAACTAAAATAAAGAGGAATTGTTTGTCACCCTTTTGTTAGTCAAAAGAATTGCACTTGATTTTTTTTTTGGTTTGAGACAACCACGTCTAAAATAAGCCTGAAGTGATGGGGATTTTCGTTGACATGCGTTCTATTGGCTAAAGTATAGACGGTCACAGAGTCTCCTCCATACAAGCAGGCGCGGAAACAGAAACAGAAACACAGACCAACAACGATGTAATGGAGAGATTAAATGGTCTGAGTGTGGACAGTGCGTGATTGGAGGGGGTTACCGGTGCAGTTCCAGCCGGAAGGAGTCTGGCAGTCATTCAGGGAAACAGCGGGGAAGGCACGCATTGAACTCGGTAGAGCCATCGTAATCCACAAGGTTGTAGTAAGCCAAACTACTGCCTTCCGAGTCTTCGTCCAAAGAGAAGAGTGTCTGCGCTCCAGAAGCACCACACTCATGCCCATCTCATACGCCAGTGGTGTGCACTCAGCAGATTACTTCTAGCCCGGCGGGAAACCTAGTCGCTGGAGGACATACATTTTACGAGAGAAGCGGGAGAGCTTTCGGTGAGCCTTCGAGAGACTTTCTGACTTAGGTACCCTAGAAGGCATCTGATCTGGATGTGCGCAGATCACACCATTTGTGTAAAGGGTGGAGTCCTCTCTTTCTTCCCGAGGTTGATTGGTTTGGAAAGGGATAATATCATGCGCACGCGCGCACGTTTTTGATAGAGTTTTGTTGTAAGTGATGGTGTTTGCGCGTCCCGAGAGGTGCGTAATAGCGCACCAGCAGTTGCGCACTCGTGGATAAGTCATTCGTCTTATGGAGCTGTGGTCCAAATGCCCTCAGACAAATATGACGCATTTACTTCTTGCGAATAGCTAGTACGGCGATTCGATAATCTGGTCACATAAACCCTTTGCAGCACATGTTGGGAGCAGCGGAAATATAGCACACTATACGCCTAATGTTATCCCGTAGCTGTTTATAAATAGGCTTGAGGTTTGACTCGTGCTAAAAGGAGTGTGATCGATGTAACGGATGTACACTGGTCTGGGAGGGAAGGAGGGATTGGTGGTTAGGGTTGGGGTTGGTGGTGGTACAAACCATTGGCCCGATTTCAGAAAGAGGAGACGTTTCAGAGGAGATGAGGATGTTTAGTGTCAGAACATGTCTTTTTATGAATTAAAGGAAATTGAGGATGGGCATGGGGGAAATAAAATGTGATTATGGCAGACACAAAGGAGGTCCTGTGTTTGAAGTGTCTGTGGCACAATCCCTTCTCTGTGCGCTCCCAGTCTGGAACAAATGGCTGACACTGGAGCACACAGATAACCTAATCAGTCGATAGAGCTCCAGGGAGAGTCACATGTCACTCACACACACACGCACACACACACACACACACACACACACACACACACACACACACACACACACACACACACACACACTAATGTGAGTATTTTGTCTGATCACGTCTGCAGTTATCACCTAAGTTATATGGGACCTTTTCTCTGTGGTCTGTCGGTTTTTAATCTGTGGTGTTCTGGTGTCAACATGAGGTGCTGCCACTGACCAGGACAGTCCCAGGTCTTGACTGACCGCAGAAATATCCTTTAGTTCTGTGGACATAACCATCCTAATTCAGATCTGATAAAACAATCGCTGCACTGGAATCCTTTCACATTCCAGACCAGAACAAAGGGGTACAGACATCAGAGCCTTAACGGAAAGATGGCCCACCTGTTTTATGATCTGATTACACACACACACACACACACACACACACACACACACACACACACACACACACACACACACACACACAGCATCTGAATCACATGTAAATCACTCGCAACCAATTTGAGCCCTAAGTGCTTAATTGCCCACCCTTTGCTCTCATCTTCCTGTCAGCCCCTGTGAGGCCTCTGGTGCCAACGCTCCCATTTCCGTCTCAATCAATACGTGTCCTCGCTCAGCCCATATAAAAGCTGTCGACCTCCATTACCATGAAAAGAGGCTATTCCCCCAGCCCCAGAATATCCCTGCTCTCCTCTCCCTTAATTCCCCATGTCGGTTGCTCCCCCATTAGATCTTAGAGGGTACCGTGAGGGTCTTTTCTCTATATACATAAATAATGCTAAGAATGTATTGCACGCTACTGACGATGAGTTTTAGTGTCTTGGTAACATAGAACTTGAACATTAGGTATGTCTGCCTCCAGGGAACAAAAAACAACCCAAAAAACTAACAAGCAAAAAGATAAATAAATGGCTAAAACAAAACAAAAATTGTCGGCCTCAATGTGCCACAACTTAAATTAACAAAATGTTTTATTTAATTAAAATCTACTTTAATTATTTAATTAATTGTATTATAGGTTGTTGCCATAACAATAATGTGGCTCAAATTTAAATATGAGTCTGTTGTGACAAGCTTGACAATGCACATGAAATCAAGACCACCGAGTGGATATAACAAAGTCAACAGGGAACAAATAAAGCTATGAAAAGGACAAGTGATAATATTTCAGATTGGCGTTTAATACCAGATTTACGCAACGTAGATAGTAAAAATAATGAGAGAGAGTGATACGCCTGAAATTGTTGACATTGCGTTAGTCATTGCCTTACTACATTTCCCAGAAGCACAACCAAGATACCGGAAGTTTCTACGTGTTCAGTTGTGTTGTGACAGGAAGAGTTTTCAGGGTTCTGATCCAGGCAGAGGAGTTTTATTCTTACTCCTTAAAGTAGAAGCTTTGTCAGGTAAAACAAATATATTGTAGTATCTATTTTACTTCTGTCATGTTTCTTTAATCTACAATGTGTGTATGTCGATTTTTGTATAGACATTTTGCCAACCTCAGCCTTCATCACACTGTCTGGGCCTCTTTGCTAAGCTAGCTAGCTTACCCTCTCTATTTACCCAGCGGTAGCTAGCTAACGCGCTAGCTTCACTAGTTTGTAAAAGCAGTGTTTGTCTAGCCTACTATTGGTGATATTTAGCGGACTTCACGTTACAATACGACCATGGTAGTGAAATCTAAACTAGGCAGTAGTTCGTGGACCAAGAGCTATCTTTGAGTGGTGGTGCGTATTTGAACGTTGAGGGCTAACTTCATCACGAATGGTCCCCCAACAGCTTACTTGGTAAACTAAAGTTAAACTAATACAAGCCCACAATCTAGTCGGCTCGTCAGAAGTACCGGATGCAAATAGCTTGCTATTTGTGGACAGTTTGATAAATTAACTAGTATTAATACATTACTAGTATGTAGGGTCAATAGCTATGACTTAATTGTGTGTCAAATACTTCAGATGTAATAATTCTCTTAGGGAGGACGGTGCAGAAGGAGAATGCTTGTGTGGCTATTTTCCAGGTGAAAGCTAATTGCTTTTTTTGTGTGTTCAAACTAAATAAATACAATAAACGGCTTGAGGTTCTTTACTAGGACTTCATCATGATGCTGGTGATGGTTTACTGCACAGGGGCCACCTCGTGTTTTGTTTGTAATGTTTATGTTTCTTTATCAAACGGCCATCTCACCCCCCTTCACACCGACTTCTTTACCCTGCAGCGGTATGTTGCCGACCACCTCGCCGCACGGCAACGGCAGCCTGAGCGCCCGGGACGCCGCGCGGCACACGGCGGGCGCCAAGCGCTACAAGTACCTGCGGCGCCTGTTCCACTTCCGCTCCATGGACTTTGACTTCGCCGTGTGGCAGATGCTGTACCTGTTCACGTCGCCCCAGAGGGTCTACCGCAACTTCCACTACCGCAAGCAGACCAAGGACCAGTGGGCACGCGACGACCCGGCCTTCCTGGTGCTGCTCAGCATCTGGCTCTGCGGTCAGTGGGCAGAACCCCCCTCCCGCAGCATGCGCTGCTTTACACGCTGCTGTGTGATTCCCATGACAAAGAAAACGTGTAACATGGATTCAGTAAAGTAGGAGCAATGCGCTACACATAAAATACAAGGCCTCTGTTTGTACAATCCCACTTCAATTTATCACTCTCCTTTAGGCAGAGAGCATGACATATAGCAATACGTATGCTAAGGGGCGGGGACAATGCCAGCGTATAGGACACGATGTTTAATGGTCTTAAAGTGAGCACGTGATACTGTGTAGACGAAAAGGCAGCAGGAGTGTGACCTGTGTTTTGTCCCCCCGGCGCTGCAGTGTCCACCGTGGGCTTTGGCCTGGTGCTGGACATGGGCTTTGTGGAGACGCTGAAGCTGCTCCTCTGGGTGGTGTTCATCGACTGCATCGGCGTGGGCCTGCTCATATCCACAGTCATGTGGTGAGTCTGTCTCTACACACCTAGCGTGGGCCTGCTCATATCCACAGTCATGTGGTGAGTCTGTCTCTACACACCTAGCGTGGGCCTGCTCATATCCACAGTCATGTGGTGAGTCTGTCTCTACACACCTAGCGTGGGCCTGCTCATATCCACAGTCATGTGGTGAGTCTGTCTCTACACACCTAGCGTGGGCCTGCTCATACCCACACTCTACTCTGTGGAACTCCCTCCCCACGGAAGTCTGAAATGTCCCTAGAAACGTTTTGACGGTTGCCTAGAAAGGTTTTGTCAAGCCTGACTGAACATATTTGTTTACTCTTTTTAATGTGTTTATCTATGCATTAGTTCAGATTAATTGGTTAACTCTAATGCTTCTTTTTATTTGTAAAGTGTCCTTGGGTACTTGAAAGGCGCTCGCAAATTTAAAGTAATTATTATGTTACTCAGACCTTTTAACTTGGAACAACCCGGTAACCAAGACAACGGTGACCATAAGTTAGGAGTCGTCACCCCTCAGGGCATTCGAGATGCCTTCACGACGCTCCGTTTGGGGCTTTTTCTTTTTCTGGTTTAGATTAGGATTTCAGTTTTGGTGTCGATTTCCTGCCCCCAGGTTTGTCGCCAACAAGTACCTGCTGAAGCAGCCGAGCAAGGACTACGACGTGGAGTGGGGCTACGCCTTCGACGTCCACCTCAACGCCTTCTACCCCCTGCTGCTCATCCTGCACTTCCTGCAGCTCTTCTTCATCAACCGTGAGTGTCGCCGCGACTAGCCGCTCTCAACGCGTTGACTGGTGGACCGCATACCAGACAAGACTGTGGATCATTTTTTAAATTATATTTTAACATTAAGTCAGCATGTGATTCACTTTTTCACTAGATTAACTAGTATGGCATTAGCGATTCCATCCGATTGAAAACGGTTCAGTTTATGATGACCGGTTTCCATTATAATTCTACTTCTGTGTGTTTGATTGGTCCCCCCCCCCCTCCTCCTTCAGACATCGTGTTCATCAACACAGACTGGTTCCTGGGCTACTTTGTGGGGAACACCATGTGGCTGATAGCCATCAGCTACTACCTCTACATTACCTTCTTAGGGTACAATGGTGAGTACCCCCCCGTCTGTTTGTTGTTGCTCTTTCCCTCCTTTACGAAATGTTTGAATGCACGAGACACGCGCGTTTGGTTTCTGCTGTCCGTCACGTACTGTTTGGCGTGTTCGTCTTGTCGTGACCCCTCTTGTCCTCTGCCCCCCTGTGCCGCAGCGCTGCCCTTCCTGTCCAACACGGCGGTGCTCCTCTACCCCTTCGCCCTGCTGGCCCTCCTCTACGTCCTCTCTCTCTCCCTGGGCTGGAACTTCACCAAGGGGCTGTGCTGGTTCTACAAGTACCGCGTCCAGTAGGGCCAAGCCACGGGTGCCTTTTGACACACCCTTGGGTTTGGGGGAGGGGAGGGTTTGGGGTGTTGGTTTTGTGCACCGGTTTGGTCCTCGAGCAGCCGTCCATCGCCGACTCCAGTGGCTTTAACCAAAGTAGCTCCTCCCCACTAAGGGTGGTGCACGGTCCAAGAGCAAATGCACGTCGGGCTCTACTACAGCAAGTCCTCACACGCTTGGACATCTCTGGACAATGACTTCTATTTGGAGAGGAGGATAAAACATTTTTGGTTTTTGTATGATTTGTAAATAGCGTGCTGGTTGTACATAAACATCGTGGATCGTTTCTAAAGAAGAGATGGTGATTTTGTTCTGTTCCTTTTTAGGTTGACTTTCTTAAGAAAATGTGGAAAACCTAAGTGATGATCGGGTTTGTTGGATTGAAACAAAGAGGTTGTGTATATGGACTTCGTGTCATTTCTTTTAGCGTACATTCCTTTGCACTTTCAATAAAGAGATTTTTACTTAACTTATATCGGCGTACACAGTGCTAAATGCAGTAACTGAACGCACAGCTCTTCTGTGCTTAAACCGTAACGGCTGTGTCGCATGTGCTTACAAAATACTATTGAGAGTAAAGAGACACTTGAGCGCTAAGGCCACAAGGTGTCCTCAACGCAGGCTTTCAAATGGGAAAGAAACTACAGCCATTTTCATCATGCAAACCCCAGAGAAGAGCAAGGCAGTCTGGGACTTGGAGGCTTCAAATGACAAGACAAGGCTTACAGCATCAAGGAACCGCCTGTTTTATAATAGTATAAAATTTTATTTACTAAGCATTAGATGCCAAATTCGTTGCTGGTGTAAAAGAAATAACAACATACCGGCGTTAACATCATACATGCTGATACAAAATATTAAAAAAACATGTCTCCCGATTTAGCGTAGCTACATTGTTTGGGCCCTTAAAGCGTGGTCTGTTTGGTGAGCCTCCCTCAAGCCAGCGACTCCATCAGCTTCTTCTTGATCTTCTCCACGTCCCCCTTGGTCATGACGAACACCTTGTGCTTCTTCTTCAGGAGCTCCATGTAGTCCAGCACCATCATGCCGCGCGTGTGCCTCCCGTCCAGCTCCACCGTCACCGCCACCTCCTCGCTCTCCGTCACGAAGGCGTCGTCCACGGCCGCCAGCATGGCCAGGGTGTCGCAGGAGGTGAAGCCCCCGCCGCCCACCATCTCCTTCTGGTAGCTTTCCGACTGCGCCACGGTCATGGTGTGCTGGAAGATCTGCTTCATGAAGCGGGCCTTGGCCGTGTCCTGGGCCAGCCACTTGTCGCAGAACGACTGGGTGGACGGAGGAAAGGAGGAGGGGGGGGGGGGATTCAGTGTACAGTACCAGTCACATGTAGGAAGTGAATGGGAAAGCGTGTCCAAACGTGTGTGTGTGTGTGTGTGTGTGCGTCAAAACCTCTTCAGGTTGATGATCAGTTTGTTTAGATTTGAATATTTCGTTTAAGACATGCTATTGGTGTCCCTGTAATATCTCAACTAAGTCTCTATAGGGACTTTTATAATGAGGGTTATTCTACTGTACGTTTTGGTCAACACATGGAGAACAGGACTGTACTAGTCTGAACACAATGCTTTCAACAAACAGTAAGATTTTCAAACCTATTTTGAACCAAGTACTTGACCACAAAGTAAAAATTTTAAAAGCAGCAATGACAAAGGCTGTGGAGGCGTATCCACATTGGTCTCACCCATGGGAGTTTGTAGAGACAGCAGAACTCCCAGGTAGCAATGTAGGTGGGACAGAGGAAACAGTCCAACACGATGTACGCCGCTTCAGGGTCTGCCGCAAAGTTGAACTCGCCACACACAGTGGTGTTTCCCCTGGCTACACACACACACCCACACACACACACACACTATTTTGTAACACGTTTTCCAAAACTTTCATGTTGGATGTTTCCAAAGTCATCTTACACAAATATTGTTTTATAACGCATCTGTCAGTACAATTGAATCATCATTGTTTATATATAAATATAATCTGTTTATAAAAAAATATAATCGCTACCTAAAACCCTTATTTCACTAGCATAGCGCTGCCATGCTACAGCTAAGTCTCCAGACAGACTGGCCATGCTAGGTAAGCTAAGTCGCTGCCTTACAGTCTTTGTTCCCTCCCATGATGTAGAGGCCCTTCAGCTTTTCGGGGAAGCGGGGGTCCAGCTTGACGGCGAGGGCCAGGTTGGTGAGGGGACCAACAGCCACCAGCGTCACCTGAGAACCACACACAGATCTGGTCACCTAGAGGAGGTCTTCACTGTGATGCAGTGGTGGCTACATGCACGCACGCACGCACGCACGCACGCACTACCAAAATGTAGTGGTGGTTAAGCACACAGTGCTATTCACATGCTACCTCGGTGTAACGGTGGACATACACCAGAGGCCCCTGAGCACAACACACAGTACAGGCCACCTACAGAATATCTTCCTTACCTTCACTGCAGTAACGCATGGATTGTGAATACATCGGTTTACCTTTCCTGTTTTTAAATCTATGCGCTCTAGAATTCCAACAAGCTTCTGCACGCAATTAGAAAAACAAAGAACGAGCGAGTAAACACTACAACAGCCACACCCCGCTTGGAGCGTCGGAGTGGAAGGAACGTTGAAGGCGGCTCAAGCTCGTTTCTTTCCCACACCAGATGTGCGGAGCCGATCCAACCCCCCGTTCTAGGGATCGTCCCCGTCTAACCGGTGTTTTACGAGCAGCCTAGGGCCTACGGGGCGGACAGCGTGTCTACGGAGGGTAAACCCTTCTCGGGCCGCGGCCGCCAACCACCTCTCCTGGATGCTGGTTCACCATCCGGATCATGGCCTGCACGGCCCCTTCCTTCTGGATCAGCTTCACGTCCGGGGCGTTGGGGTCCGGGGCGTCCCCCAGGCCGTCTTTCCCGTGGAAGTCGGCGGCGTGCAGGCTGCGGCCCAGCAGCGGCTTGCTGGCCCCGCGGAACACTGGGATCTGGACAACACATGGAGAGAGGGGCTTGAAAAGGGGGGAGGAGAGGAGAAGGAGGTTGTGGTTGGCCTCGTCCGCACATACCCACCCACCCACACACACACACACCAACACTCAATGGGATGGAAGTATGCCGCGCACATACACACACACACACACAACACATGGATTCAATTAAACACACACATTAAACACATGGATTGAATCAAACTCCACTACCACAGAATGAGGGTCCATGCCATACATAGAGTCGAGGAGGGACGGTAACAACAACGAGGGAAAACACTGGACCGTCTGAAGAGCAACAACGACCCAGGCTACGGGGCTAAACTCTGGGGGGACTCACGTCCAGACGGCCGCAGGCCTGGAGGACACGCAGGGTGTTCTTGCAGGCGTTCTTCACCGGTGTGTTGCCGCTGCAGCAGGTGATGCCCAGCACCTCCACGGCGGGCGTGGCCAGCACCATCATGATGCCCTGAGCGTCGTCCACGCCCGTGTCCACGTCCAGAATCAGCTTCTTCATGTTGGCGTCTTCCCCAAAAAAACAAAAAAAAAATCTAATAAAAAAGAGCAACAGGAAATGGCATGCAGTTCTTTGTGTTGCGTCACCTTGCAAAGTGGTTAAGAAAGTGGACCTTTTCACAGCTCGTTTTCGGTTTTGTGCGTGCGTACACGTTCAACCCTTTCCCTTACTTCTGTTTTCCATTCTGGTTTGCGTAGGCTATTACACATTGGCCAAACCCGCTTGGGAAATACATAAGTGTCACTATTACAAAAAGGGAAGCAAGATTAAGGAATGGCAGCAGAATATTTACCCGGGTGCGGAGTCTTGATCTGTGTCTCAGGTGATGAACTCGCCAGTCTGCTCTGAAAGACGATGTGACGGAGATCCAGCCGAGCCAGGCACCTTTTAAAGCCAATAGGGGTGGGGGGGTGAAGCAAGTCCCTTGGCTACGGACTGGTACAGGGAGTGCCACAAAGCAGCAATCCAGAGAGAAAACGCCCCAGAGTTCATATCCACCACAATATAAATGTGGATTTGTGGGATATCTATTTTTTTGTAATAACATTAAAATACCCATTTGGACCCATCCAACAACAATTTGATCATTTTTAAAACCTATTTAAATATATCTTATGTGCACATTAAAAGGAGTTTAAGACAATTCAAGCTTTTTGTAGCTCATAAAAAAAGCTGCACATGTCTGCACAAGGTAAGTGTCCTTACCAAGGTAAGCTCCCCAGAGTAATTCTCTTTTTAAATACTAGAGCTCTTATAATCTAAAATGATCTAAAATCATTTAAATTAAATAGCTGCTTTGACATTCATGTTCCAATTCGGGCCTGAAAGCATTGCTTACATTTCACTTATACCTAAATATGTACTGTACACATCAGTAAATCATATTTTAAAAAGACAGAACACTAAAGCATGCAAAAACAAACAAAAAAAGTTAAAAGATTCTGCCAAAAAAAGTATACAGCTAGGCATGAAAAAGGTTTTAAACATAAAGTACTGAAAAGTTCAAAGCACATACTGGAGCGACCGGTTGGTCAGCTTTAGGCTCTATAGAGTCGTGGGAAGCAACCTTACAGGCACTTGGCTAACATTTAAGAAACTCCCCTCTACATCAACGTGTTAATGCTGTACTCAAGAAACACACTATCCCAACATTATAGGTCACACAGTCGCTTTAGGAGGACATATGTTTAATGTTTGAAACAAAAAAAAATCCATCTGTAGTCTTCAAAATGTAACATTTGGACAAGATAAACGCCTTGATCTTACCTCCAGTGTTCATTCAAATGAGCCAAAGGGCTCATGAGTTTCCATGTTGCTGCCATTGCCACCTTCTGCTAAAAAGAACAGGGGTAACCACTTCATTTTATGTGCGTCCTGTGGCTACGATACTTTGTCACCATTAGAACCTTGGTATGCGGCATTTCGTTCACGAAAACATATTGATACTCACTAGACACTTTGTTTCGTGACCTGAGATGACGTGTCACGGTCTGTGAACTCGCAACCATTGTTGAGCTGTGTTACTGTTTCTTACTGGTGCCAATGAGAAGCACCACAAATTCCTATCAGAAGTACCGCAGCTGTTTCTAATTATTTTCCAGGAGGAAGAGAAGTGAATAATGGATTCCAATGAAATGCTCCGCAGCTGTTAACAGAAATAACAACACGAAGATCCTTTTTGGTACCATTTTGTTTATTAGCATCAGATATTGATGAAAGCATTTAACTTAAAGCAATATTCAGGCTTATTTAGGTTTTTCATCCTATGGATCTGTGTTTATGGCAATAGATACGCGCTCAAATCCAAATCCAATTCTAAATGTGAACAGGTGGATTTTACACAACACTATTCCAAAGTACATAATAGCAAAAAAAATATGTCTTTTGATCATCTTCAATAAAATTGGAATCAACAGGTAAGACACAACAGTGCACAATATAATAATAATGCTCCCATAATATGGATTTGTCATTGTAAGCTGCATGGGCAGTACAGAGTTGTAAGCGGCAAGGAAGTGCATGGGATAACACTGTAATACAATAGACCAAAAGTGTAAATATGCACTCAAGTCCTTATAAAAAGGAACAAGTCATGTACTTGAATATTGTGGCATGTATGACACTGCTGTATTGTAAATAAAAACAAAACAGTAAAAAGGCAACCGCCCTCACCAGATTTAAAAACAGCTTCTTGTTACAGTCGACAAGTCTTGAAACCCCCCCCCCCCCCCCCATCAACATTTCACCGTCATAGATATTATCAGTGTCGAATATACAAAAAACGAAAACAAAATGTATCGAACAGAACCCATGAAACCCTTGTGTAAAGGAGCACACGCTATGTGCACGTGGACAGATAACCCGGACTGGGATGTCCACTGTGTTGACCTGGTCTTAAGCTAGAGAGACTCGACACCATGCCTGCCATAACGAACAACCTGCAAAAACAACTTCGTTGCATATCTAGGTCAAAGAAAACACCACAAGGACAACCCTCTGAAAGCCCCCCCAAAACCAGTCCACCTCGACACCTTTCAAGCTAACGCTATACGAAATTAGAACTGGGTCAGTGCAATGGAAGATGCTATTTGGGTTGGCATAAAATTGTATAGGTACTGGTCACTGTTATTCCTTACATTACACAAAGACCTGTGACTTGGCAGAGGAACACAGCAGATTTGCTAGCGAGGCCACCTAATGGCCAAGAGGAGAAAGTGCATCATTCTGAGACATTCACAACGGTGAGGCCTTTTCGTCTGTGCTGATAGATGTCACCCCATGTTGTCGTAAATTAAAAAACGTGCACACTTGAACTTCAAGCACCCCCCCCCCCCAACAAACAAACAAACAAACAAACAACCAAGGTCTTCGCAGAGAAACCAACCACAAAAACATACAGAACATAATAGTCAGGTCCCGTGGTGAAATGGTTTGGAGGTTCTGAGGCCAAACCCAATGGGACAGAGACACTGTGGAACGAGCCCTTCACAGGGAGACAGAGGATGAGTGAACTGTCTTTAGTCCCTATCGTGTTTGTGACACCATACGGAAGTCAAATGCAGAGACTTGAGAAATAATGGCCATTCGTGTCATTAAGATATGGCGGATATGACTTATTGTTGGCCCCAACCCCAGGGTGATTGCTGCATTAGGGGGTGGAACAAACCACTTTTGCCTAAAATAGGATAAAACCCCCAAATCTCAGCAAAATCCATCTTAAAGGGACCAATGTCACGCCCCTTACAACAGACAACACAAGCAGAGAGCGTGTGACAGTTTGACCTGAACGAACAGAACTCAACAACTGTGTCGAAGCTTCGATAGGCTACTGAAGTTGTCACTCAACCGGGAGCCATCCAACCAGAGACCAAGTCCTTCCCTCGTTACGCCAACATTCTTAGGAAAACAATTTTACATTGTTTCACGCATGGGAAAACACAAAAGGAGTATGCCCGGATATTTGCGAAAAAACATATTAATTTGATCCCGATCGCCATCTCCGTGCGCACATCCCGTCACTCAGCGCAGAAGCAGAGGAGAATCTGACACATTGGGGAAAAGGAGCAATTTCAAATGGATAGAAATACACTGTGTAGAACCGAGTCCCTAGCGACAACGAAACCCAGTTGCGTCTAAACTCAACAGTTCACGTTATAAGTCACCTTCTAGCGTTTGGGTTCTACGCGACACGGTGGCTACGCGCTCTCTAAATCAGGTCTGGACCTTGCCAAAGGTGCCGTCGGGAGGTCTGTAATGCTTAGGGAAGGCCTTGAGCTGGAGACAGTTAAACGCGTACTTGCGACATCCGACATTCTTCATCGTGTTCTCCCGTCTGCAGCCCTCACTGGGAAACAAAAAAGATTAGAGTGAGGAGGAAGAAAATAGAGGAGGTGGAGGAGGAGGAGGAGGAGGAGGAGGAGGGAGGGAAGAGGAGGAGGAGGTGAAGGTTTAGAAAAAGGGAAGCGCAGAGAGGATGACAGCAAGTGGGGGTTGGAAATAAAACCAAAAAAAGAAAGCAAAGTTGTGCGTTAACAGACGATACAGCCAATACCATAACCAAACGGAGCCAGACCATAACCAAACTGTCAACGAAAAAACACCAGGAAGGAAAGAATTATTAATGAACACACGATTGAACCGTGCGGAATTGAAGCGAATGCCGGACCGGATGTAGGGATTGGGCGGGCAGGGAGGGTAGGACCGGATCGGGAGTGGAGGGGGTAAGAGAACTGGAGGTTTGGGTTTCTAACTATTAAACTATGAAAGTCCTGCTTGACTCTTGTAAAACACAGCCATCGGCGTCCTAAGACAAACAGACCAGCAACAAACTCATCCAATTCAACAATAAATGTCCACATCATAGTGGACTGCGGACTACTTAGTAGCCTTCGCTGTGGGATGTGTATTTGGGCAGGACAAGATTATATTGTCGGGAAGACTAACTCTTATACGGGAATTGACCTGAATACACCATTTTGTTTTGAAGAAACACACTTTTTGAGTCATCATCAATAGGCTGTGTAACAATTAGCATTGAATCACACCATAATATTAAAACATAAAAATAACCTGAAGCCGCAAATTTAAAAGCTTCTCATGATATAAAGTGGCAACTGCATGACGATATAACATTTGCATAATCATATTTATATATATATATATATATATATATATCTATCTATATACTGTGCATACAAATAAATATACTGTATATATTCTTTAGCAAACATAAGCATTTTCACAAACAGGCATTAAAATAGCATACACGGCAATACAAATATATCCTCTATGTCCACAAAACTCTGTCCTTTCAGGAGCTTCCCTGACAAATGTATAAGAAATCTCAAGAGACAGAAAAAAAATTTAACTGAGAGAGTTCAGTAGACTGGGGTATTTCCACAGTTTCCCAGGTTTGAGATGTTGTCATTTTGACAACAGACCCATGAATCTAACAAAACCACTGGACATTGTGGAATACCCCTGTCGATGTCAAGATTCAAGACTACTTCTCTTTCGACCACTTTCAACCACCGACGGATTTTGTTTTTCTATTCCAGCTTTTAGTACCATCTCCTTTCAGTTCACATTTTCACACAGCGGGGGGCACTGGCGTCCACATCGCTCTTGTTATGAGTGACGCACGTCTTAACACCAGAACATTTGGTTTCAAATCAACTTCTCATTTGACCAATCAGTTGGGATTGCTTTGTGGGAAAACAGAGGTAGTTCTAGATCAGAAAACAATAATCAATAATAGATAAGATCACTAATAGAAGATATGACAGAGAATATAACTCTTTAAATTGACGTATTTACAAAAATAAATACTCAAAAAGTACTGAGAAAAGAAATACTGCATATACTATGCCAGAATGTTTTGAGTGTAAACAGTAACATTGTAATTGGCTAGTTCATAAACTTATTCATAAATAGCAAAACCACAGATTATCAACTATGAACACAGAATAAGAAATCGAGAACAGATACAACCTATGAACCTTGAGCCCACCATCGGTCTAAAAGATCTGAACAGAGAATTGCATCCCCCAAGAAAGAGATGCTGACCCGGGAACCTGAAAGATGTTGTGGGGCAGAGGGGCTTTAGTCGGGGGGCTGGTGAACGTGACAAAACCATGGAGAAGGCTATTTTGAGCCGGTCTACTTTCTTTAGTAGGTCAGTTTAGATTGAAATGAAGAATCTCTCCTCCAGGAAAACCATACCTTTATGGCACGTGGGCCAATACTGTACTATATGTATCTTATACTGCATTAGAAAAAGGTACGCCAAACTATATTAAATGGCCAATAAAGATTGAAATGACCAATAAAGATTCAAATGGACAGTACAGAAATATATTGCCTATATATAGTGATTCTTATGGCCATTAATGATTCCTATGGCTAATCATACAGGCTCATATGGCCAATTCACTTAGGACTACCTGTAGTACTGCATAGGAGTGGAGGGGACGACCAGAACTGTCCACCAACACTGACACGTTGGTCAGAACTTAAGAACACCAGCTTCTTTCCACTGTATAATAACTGCATCACACCTAACTGAGCTCACACACGGAGATTGAAAAACAAACAACACGACTGAGCGGGATCCTTTGAATTTCACCATCGCTAAAGGAAGCTCTAAAAGAAAGTGCATGCTTGGAAGGGCACACCAGAATGGAAGTGCACTGGATTTCGTATCCACTCGACTGCACCCCCAACCTAGCTTTCCCTGCATGTTCTACTTCGTTAACACACATTTGGCACAGGCACGGATACATACGTAAAAATCGGCTAACCGTGTCCTCTCATCTAAAGAAATCTATTCGTTAAAATCTTAAAATGGAGGTGACATTTCTCGGGATATGGCACTAAAATGTCTCCACCATCTTTGGCCATGCATGTCGCTTGTAAGAGCGATGGCAGGAGAAAATGCAAAAATACAAAAACACTCTTAAATGCTATACGACGTCTTTAAAGCAACACAACTGCGTCGGCAGCGAGTGCTCACCTGAATAATTCCACCATGTCAATTGGCTAAACAAGCTCATCTTCAGTGTGTTTGGCCACAACAATGAAAAGTGCATGGGCTACGTGGGAGCAGCTAAATGGAGGGGTTTCTCTTAGTGGAAGAGCAAGCGGACCCACCCGGAACTAATAATACCAAAACGGCCACTGTAACAAAAATACTATGCAAAATATATATGTGGACTAGAAATACCAGCGTTCGAAATGGCGCTTTGCCGTGGCGTTTTCTTTTGCAATTGCATACGGTATGGAAGACGTGACAAAGCGAGCCGAAAAAGGTGCATGACTGACTCTAACCCGTGTGCAGAGCTAAACCACATCAGTTCATCGAACGGCTTAATGATCGGACGTTCTCTTACTCTGTACAATAAATCTCTCTTGAAATGGAACATGTATGCGCGTATTCATAGTTGGAACAATAGAAGGTCGTCCAGCGTTAACGTCATGACTCGCCGGAACTTTCCCTTCGCGTGTGACAACGTTGACTTTCCGGAGGTGAAACGCGGGGTGACAGCGAAGTGATAGGAGGAGGCCGGACGCTCGGCCACGGTGCCAGTCACTTCCTGCATCCACCCCATTGGTCGGACCCGGTGTGGTGGGCGGGGCACGGGCATGAGAGGCGGCGGCCTAATGGTGGACGAGGCTCGTCAAGTGTCTCCGTCGGGTCACGGTCCCTGACACTCAAGCCCGCCCAACCGTCTGACCCGCCCACGCCAGACACCACGGCAACAGAGCGGGTTTCAGAGAAGCAAACACTTAGAGAGAGACCAGAAAGGTGAGGGGTTATTTTAGGTGGGAGGGGGCGGAGCAGCAGGGGTGGCGGGGCGGGGGGGGGAGGGGGGGGCGTTCAGCTGCAGCGGAGCTTGGCCAGCAGGTAGGCCACGCTGAGGAAGAGCCAGACGACCAGCAGGTTGGGGCTGAGCGCCAGCAGGGGCAGGGAGTAGAGCAGGCTGGGCTCCAGCCTCAAGTCACGCACCGGCAACAGGCCGCTCAGGTTCTTCTGGATCACGCCCTCCCGAGTCCCAATGCTGTGGACGGGCGGGGGAGGGGGGGGGGGGACGGATGGGAGGGGAGGGACGGATGAGAGGGAGGGATGGGAGGGCGGGACCAGAGGAGAGAGGGATGGAGAGAGGGAGGGGTATCGATGGAAGGAGGGAGTGGAAAAAAAGGCAGAAAGCAGACAGATGGGCGTGGGCGCGAGCGTCGGAGAGGAGGATGGGGTGGCCACATGAAAAAAGGCCCGCGATGGTAAAGCCACGATGGGGAGGGGGGGGGGGGGGGGACGGTGGAAGGTGCCGGTACAGAACACAGGGCCCGCGATGGACGATGGGGACACACACACACACCCAAACAGGCCACGGCGAAGAGGAATGGAGCGTGAACCGAAAACAAAACGGTCAGTTCAGCCAGACACACAGAAACAGAGGAAGACCACAAGAAAACCCCCCGCAAAAAAAAAATTATTAAATATAAATTCAAAGGTTGAAACACAAAACCCCCCATCGGCACAGTCGAGAGAGAGAGGAGGAAGAAAGACAAAAAAGGAGAGGGAGAGAGAGAAAGAGAAAATTAAGAGTGATTGTCGGCATCCTTGAGAAAAGGAACGCTAAAACCAGCGGTAAGAGGAAGAAAACACAGCGATGACTCTCCATGTTTAACAGTCTACAACATGGGAGGGAGCGAGGGAGGAACCGAGGGAGGAAGGGAGGGAGGAAGGGAAGGAGGGAGCGTGCAAAGGAGCCTCTCGTGCAAGCCTGGGTCCAACCAGGAACTCAGACTCAGTTCACCCACCGACGCCAACGACCCCTTCTCCTCTCACTGACGTCGCTGCCTCCTTGAACTGGACTCAAACTCATGCCCCACCTTGGCCCTTAACACAAGCGGGAGCGGTGAGGGAGTGTGAAGAAGGGGAGGGGGGGGCTTACTGCCATTCCAATGGCATGCAAGATGGCCGAGTCCTCTCCATTCATGCCCCCCCCCCCAACCCCCATAACATAGCCAGACTCGGGCGATGCAGCATGGGTGGGAGAGGTAACGGGATACGGGATGGGGGGGGGGGGGAAGCAACGTGCAAATGAGGGTTGCGAGCGGCAACACGGCTCCTGTTCAACTCCGACAGGCGGGCAGTCTCCCAGCGCTCCGCTGCCTGCGAAGCGTGGAATAAGCTGAACGCCGACACGGAGCGAGATCAAAGGGACTCCGCTCTGACGGCCTGCTCCGCCGCGCTCTCGTCGGGCGGTCCGCGCTAGACACGAGGAGGAAGAGGAAGATGCCGACGTGACACAGAGGGGAAGCGGGGGAGGGGCGAGGCACGCATGGACAGCAAGGTAGTGATCAGGGGGCTCCGTCTACAGACAATCAAAGGGAGAGGGCGAGCATTCTCCGAAAAGCTGAATGGGGGGGGGGGGGGGGGGGGGCAAAACCCACCGCAACAAAATAAGTCAAGCGGGCGTTACTGCGTCGGTGGAAACAGGGCAGAAGAGCCAGCCATAACGAGAACATAACAAAAGCAGCGACATACAGATATTATCTCTTGTCCTCCCTTTCTATTTTTTCCCTCAGGGTAGCTGGCACGTGTCCTAACACTGGAGCACAGGGGCCAGGGGAGGTGTGTTTAGCTCAGGCAGTGTCTCAGGCACAGGGGGGGGGGCACCTACCTGCGCATGCAGTCCAGGGCCTGGGTGAAGACCTGCGGGGCCATGCCGTGCTCGTGCTGCAGGATCAGGCACTGCTCCAGGGTCACCGACATGGCCGTGCGGTCCTTGGCGCTCTTGCAGCTGGTGAAGCGCACGCCGTGGAGCCGGCGGCAGATCTGAGAGGAGGAGGGGGAGGAAGGGGGGGGGGGGGGGGATGAGGGGGTAGAGGCGGAGGAGGGGGAGGGTGGAGGGGGGGCGGTGTTGAGATGGAGCTCCAAACTAGGACCACAGATACTAGACAGGCTAGCTAAGGACATACTGCAAGACAGTATCTTGTACAGTCAGGAGCAATCAAGCGTTGGGAAATGAAATGTTGCCAGGAATAAAAGGAAATTCAATAAGAAGTCACTTTGCTGAAAGTATATATGGAGTACCACACGCTACACCAATGCTAGCAGTGCCAAAGTGGTGGTGAGACTGTGTGTGAGGCTTAGTGTGACTGTGTGTGAGGCTGTGTGTGAGGCTTAGTTAGTCTGTGTGTTAGTCTGTGTGTGTGTCTGTGGTGGTGTGTCTGCGGTGGTGAGGGTGTGTGACTGTGTGTGAGTCTGTGCTGGGGTGTCTGTGCTGGGGTGTCTGTGCTGGGGTGTCTGTGCTGGGGTGTCTGTGCTGGGGTGTCTGTGCTGGGGTGTCTGTGCTGGGGTGTCTGTGCTGGGGTGTCTGTGCTGGGGTGTCTGTGCTGGGGTGTCTGTGCTGGGGTGTCTGTGCTGGGGTGTCTGTGCTGGGGTGTCTGTGCTGGGGTGTCTGTGCTGGGGTGTCTGTGCTGGGGTGTCTGTGCTGGGGTGTCTGTGCTGGGGTGTCTGTGCTGGGGTGTCTGTGCTGGTGAGACTGTTTGTGAGGCTGAAGCCTGGTTTATACTTCTCCGTGAGCGCGTTAGGGAATGTGAACGTTCATTTGGCGTTTATGTTCGCACAGTGGTTTGCCTACATATTTCAACCAAAGTTTAACGGGCCCACAAGGTGGCAGTGTCGCATTGAGTAATCCAGAATGTACAGGAAACCGTAGAAGAAGAACAGACACGGAAACTCCCGGTCATGCCCCGCGAAAGTATAAACAAACAGACCGAAGGTTGCTCACTGCTTTTCATATTTTTTTATATCAAATCAAATCAAGTTTATTTATAGAAAACGTTTAAAAAAAGCAGAGCTGACCAAAGTGCTATACAATATATTCACATTCAGTTTATCAAACAATACAGAAAACAGTTGTAACATATACCCTATATATAGGCTATACTATGTACAAGCTAAGCGCATAGAAAACCACTAATATGATTTGAATTGAAAATCAGCCTATCTGCTCCAGTTCATTGTGTCATCTACGTTTTCATTTGTTTAGATCCAGCCAAATATGACCGAATTTTTACTTGCTTCCTACCCTGCGCAACCAATCCACGATTGTTTGATGCACTGAGAAAACGCTTCGCGTGACGGGCTGTTAGGATTTGAGAGGACTCCCCGTCAACACGTCGGCGGGCCTCGGTGAGCTACGCTTTCCCAGAAACCCCTGCTCTTCGAAGCTACGCAGAGCTGTTTACGTGCTGCTTCGCAGAAGTATAAACCAGGCTTCAGTGTGACTGTGTGTGAGTCTGTGGTGGTGAGGGTGTTTGTGAGGCTTGGTGTGACTTTGTGTTAGTCTGTGTGTGAGGCTGTGGTGGTGAGGGTG
The DNA here is from genome assembly GCA_026901105.3 of Galaxias olidus. Classification (NCBI taxonomy): domain Eukaryota; kingdom Metazoa; phylum Chordata; class Actinopteri; order Galaxiiformes; family Galaxiidae; genus Galaxias; species Galaxias olidus. The sequence continues at coordinate 117,901 of JAPMUY010001144.1, forward strand.
TTTGTGAGGCGTAGTGTGACTTTGTGTTAGTCTGTGTGTGAGGCTGTGGTGGTGAGGGTGTTTGTGAGGCTCGGTGTGACTTTGTGTTAGTCTGTGTGTGAGGCTGTGGTGGTGAGGGTGTTTGTGAGGCTCGGTGTGACTTTGTGTTAGTCTGTGTGTGTGAGGCTGTGGTGGTGAGGGTGTTTGTGAGGCTTAGTGTGACTTTGTGTTAGTCTGTGTGTGTGAGGCTGTGGTGGTGAGGGTGTTTGTGAGGCTCGGTGTGACTTTGTGTTAGTCTGTGTGTGAGGCTGTGGTGGTGAGGGTGTTTGTGAGGCTCGGTGTGACTTTGTGTTAGTGTGTGTGTGTGTGTGTGTGTGTGTTCGTGTGTGTGTGTGTGTGTGTGTGTGTGTGTGTGTGTGTGTGTGTGTGTGTGTGTGTGTGTGAGGCTGTGGTGGTGAGGGTGTTTGTGAGGCTTAGTGTGACTTTGTGTTAGTCTGTGTGTGAGGGTGGTGAGGGTGTTTGTGAGGCTCGGTGTGACTTTGTGTTAGTCTGTGTGTGAGGCTGTGGTGGTGAGGGTGTTTGTGAGGCTCGGTGTGACTTTGTGTTAGTCTGTGTGTGAGGCTGTGGTGGTGAGGGTGTTTGTGAGGCTCGGTGTGACTTTGTGTTAGTCTGTGTGTGTGAGGCTGTGGTGGTGAGCCTGTGCGTTAGCCTGTGTGTGAGGCTGTGGTGGTATGACTTTGTGTTAGTCTGTGGTGGTGAGCCTGTGCGTGAGGGTGTGTGTGTAGCTGGACGGAGGCCCCACCTCGGCAGCCTGCCACAGGATGTCCACGTTCTTGTTCTTCCTGGCGTGGACGTTCTGGCCCAGGAACCTCAGCAGCTCTGGCAGGCAGGTCTGGGAGCGGGACCTGGGCAGGCCTGACCCGCCGGGACAAACAACAGGGGCTCTCTGAATAAACTCAGCACGGCTACAGTAAATACCCGTAACATCCGTTTTGGTTGAAATATAATAATATCTCTTTAGAGACTCAGCATAACTAGTACGTTTATTAACATGTCGCGGGTTTTAAACCGGTCACCGTGGCGACGGACAGAAACCTGGAATTGACAATTCCGTTCTCTAACGGAAAGTGCCTTGGCTTGATTTCCAGCCCCTTAAGAGGTGTCCCTGGAAACAAAACGCGGTGCGCAGCCTCTGGTGAACTCACAGTCTTCTGGCAGGACCTCTTTGAACTGCTCGTAGTACGAGTTGAGCCTGGCCAGACTCTCCAGGTTGATCATCTCCTGGAGGGATGTGTCTCCAAACCTTGCACACACACACACACAGAAACACACACACACACACACACACACACACAGACACACACGTCACGCTGTGCACAGATGGCTAAGACCAGAGAAATACTCCCAGAATAGACTGTCCTCACTAGTTTGACAAATCGTCAGGGGTGCACATAACCTCTGTGGTTCTCAAGGGAGCACCCGGAGATGTTTGTGGTGGTGCTCGCCCTTCACACGACACAGTTACCCTACAAGCCACAGGCCATTACTACCCTCTGGTGTAACGTAAACTAGTTACGTAACGCAAGCTAACTATGCGCTGGAGCTAAAAGGTTTAACCTGGCTGACTTGGGGGGGACCAAAACACACATCCACTTAAACAAGAGCAACATGACCATATTTGTCGAATGGTAGCAAATTTTGGCATCCTCACGGGATGTCTAAGCTGTTGTTCCAATATGGGGGAAGGGTCAGAGTGAACGCCAGGTCACCATAGAGATAGCATGTGCCTTATAGCGATAGCATGCGCCTTTCTGCGACACCGAAGGCCAGTGTAACATAACAGAGATGTTTTCCTGTTCCTTTACGCATCATTTCTTTTCAATGGGTAACACATGCGTTCCCCCTTGACCAATGGAATTATTTATTTCGTTTAGAACGATATACCTCTTTTCAACCTTGTCAACTAATCAGACTTTACTGTGAAAATATCCAACAGCATTGTCTATCTTACCAGGAAAAATCCTAACTTTCACTGAAGTCAGTCCCAAACAATACCAATGACCCCGGCACGCCAAAGCGCCTCTGTTCCTGTTACCTGCCGCGCACCCTCCACTTCCACAACGCCTGAGCACCAGCCATGTGCACCCCTGCAAACCCCCCCACACTGTCCCTCCCCTCCCCTCCCACACTGTCCCTCCCCTCCCCTCCCACACTGTCCCTCCCCTCCTCTCCCACACTGTCCCTCCCCTCCTCTCCCACCACTGTCCCTCCCCTCCCTCCCACACTGTCCCTCCCCTCCCCTCCCCTCCCGCTCACTTCTCGGCCAGCGTCTGCTGCTCGTTGATGCCCACGTTGAAGAGGACGGGCTGCACGCGCAGCAGCATGCCGTTCTGGATCTCCCGGGGCAGGGCGTCGAACATGGTGCCGGGCAGCGGGATGCGCACGCTGAAGCCGTCCCGGTTGCCCGTGATGATGGGCAGCATGTCCGGGCCGGCCGCCGACGTGGCCTGGGTGACCTTGAAGGTCACGTTGCGCAGGTCCATGATGCCCACGCTCATGTCCTCCAGCATGGCCAGCTCCTCGCCTGAGATGCAGGCAGGCAGAGACACACACACACACACACACACACACACACACACACACACACACACACACACACACACACACACACACACACACACACACACACACACACGTGTAAGTACATGCCACGTTCCCTTTCATAAGTGTGCTCCGCGTGTCCGACCAGAAAAGAGGACATCGATATTAAAAGACTGAAAGGGCGACGCAAGATGGAGAGTCGATAAACAGAAAGAGTTGGATAAACGGAGACCAACGGAGGCTGGGAGAAAGACGGACGTTACGCAGGGTTTATTTACAGAGAGGGCTGAGCACGGACTCACACAGAGCCAGGGAAAGAGACAGACAGACAGACAGTTATAATGGTTGGTTCTGCTATGGGTTTGACGAGGACTGTGCAGCTCTGGTCAACTGTTACGCAACCGCCGCACCGTGGCTGGCGAGGAATGACTCAGAAGGAAAGATAAGGAGCGGGGTAACCACACAAACTACAAAGAGAAAGGCAACCACACAAACTACAAAGAGAACGGCAACCACACAAACTACAAAGAGAATGGCTACGGTATGTTGTTGTCGTTTACTTCGGGCACACAGCCAGGACTCAAACTGAAGCAGACACACACTGAATCAGACACACACACACACACACACACACACACACACACACACACACACACACACACACACACACACACACACACACACACACACACACACACACACACACACACACCCGTTTGAACCTTCCGGCTTACCGTAGGTGCTCAGCAGGGACTCAAACTGCGCCAGCAGCCCGATGGTGTAGAGCTGCCGGAGGAAGCCGTCGTCACGGAGACAGTTCCTCAGCTTGATGATGAAGCCGCAGATGAGGGCGGTGAGCTGAACAGGAAGAGGACACGGCCAGACGTTACCATCGACGCCGCTCGCCTCCAACCCTCAGCTCAAAACCTGTTTATCTGGCATTGTACTACTATGGTGAGCCTACGTGTGTGTGTGTGTGTGTGTGTGTGTGTGTGTGTGTGTGCCGACCGTCTGGCAGAAGACGACATCGCGGCGGTACTGCAGCGTGAGGTCCATGGCAATGGTGGGCGCGCTGTCCTGCATGAGCAGGAACACCATGGACTTCTTGGCCTTGTCGCTCATCATGGCCACACACTCGGTCAGCGTGGTGAGGAGAGGGTAGAGCGCCTCGCTCCACTCCCCTAGGGCACACACACACACACATAAACAAACACAAAAATACCACTACATAGACACATACATTCCGAGGCCTCTTTAGCAAAGTATTGAGGTAAATTGGATCCCAAAACATCCATAAGATCTTCCTCCTACTGGCCGATTCACCTCTCCCTCTTCTCTCCCTGACATGATGACGGGCCACACAAACATAGGAGCACCACATAGCTACATGGGCTAGACAAAGCCAAAGCGCTAGGCATGGGGCCGGGGGGGGGGGGGGGGGGGGGGGGGGGGGGGGGGGGGGGGGGTGGAGAGAGAGAGAGAGAGAGAGAGAGAGAGAGAGAGAGAGAGAGAGAGAGAGAGAAATAGAGAGAGGATGGTGGAGAGAGGTAGAGAAAGAGAAAGAGAGGTAGACAGAAGAAAGAGAGACAGAAAAGATAAAGAGAAGAGAAAGAAAGAGAGAGTTAGAGGGGGCGCAGTGGGACTGAAGCATGGGGAGGGACAGAGCTCCTACCTGGGAATGTCTCCTCGATGCCGGGGCTGCCATCTGGAAAAGGGTTGGAGGTGCGACATGCATGGTTATACATAGGGGGCGCCATCAGCGACACGATAGCACAACACAAACACAGACACAGACACAGAGTAGACGTTACAGTACAACGCCAGGCTGGAACTCTTTTCAAAACTGGGACTCACGGCTCAAATTGGTCTGGCAAACGAATTGGGAGTGTTGTGCGATACGATTCAAGCACCCCCAGGCAGACTCAAAAAAACAAACGCTCCCTAGGGGGACTGAAAGTGTTTTTCTATTAGAGGTGTGACCGGGGGGGGTTTTGGCAAACACTACGAAACAGTAAGCACCATTTAGGCTGAGCTAGCTAGCTAGCTAGCAGGCAGGCTGTCTGGCAGCAGCAGCAGCACGGTTCTGGCGCAAATGCAGTCACTGAATGACATAAGAAGACCGTAGCTCAGACTAAGAGTCTCCCCAAAAAAAAAAAAAAAAAAAAAGGCCGAGAGAAAGCAAACACAAAAACGTATCAGGAAACACGACACGGCGTATACTACCGCTAGATGGGATTTGTAGTTCAGTCTGACACTTACTAAGCTAAATGCCAGCTTCTGTTCAGCTAGCAAGTCACGCTCACTCTGGAGAAATGTCTGTGCACAGATACAACTTAATAGTGTGAAACAGTTTGACATGTAAGGACGACCGTGAAGAACAGGAAGTGAAAGGGAGCCTAGCCCCTACGGCTCGGCAAGACCAAAACACCTAGACCACGAGCAAAAACCAAGTGTGGTAAATATGAAGAGGAAGACGAAATGAGACACCATGGAACCACAATGGACCGAACAAAATGGCAGACAGAGGGGGAGAATGAGAACAGGAGGATGAGGAGGAGGAGGTGCCACCTACAAAAGTCCTGGTCGGGGCTCGGGGGGCATGCAGGGGTCAGGGCGTGCATGGATGAGGACGACGGGGAGGTGGGGGAGGGCGGCGATGAAGATGATGGCGATGGAGGTGATGGCGATGGAGGTGATGGCGATGGAGGACATGGCGATGAAGGAGATGGCGATGGAGGACATGGCGATGAAGGAGATGGCGATGGAGGTGAGTGCGAAGACGAGGGCGACGGCAGAGGCTCGGCGCCGCCCGGGTTGATCCAGAAGGCCCGGGTCCGCCCGTTACCTTTCTTGCTGGCCGTGCTGCCGGTGGCCGTGGCGAAGGACTGGTCGGACTGGACCGAGTCCTGGCTGCCCGCGCTGGGACGCCGCTCCTTCTGCAGCAGCTTGTCCACCCGCTGGATGATGCACTCCAGACTCTTGTCCACGTTCACCCACACCTTCTCCTAGGGAGGAGGAAAGAGAGCATGGGGAAGAGAGATGAGGAAAAAAGGAGAAACGGTAGGAGAAGTCAGACAAGGACAGGAGAAAGACAGGGGCGGGGAGAAGTCCTAACCACGTTAATGACGCCACCCAACTTTATCCCAAAACACACCGATAACCCGCACGTATGACCCCTGACCCCTGAGTGTGTGGAAGCCTCACCCACTCCTCCTCGTGCCAGTCGACGTGCAGCGAGGAGCGGCTGTTGCTGCCGCTCCACGTGGCCAGCAGCGTGTCCTGGTCGTTGCGGAGGACTACTTGCTCCGAGTCGGCGGAGGGAGACGCCTTGGAGGCAATGTAGTCGGGCCGCGCGGCGTTGAGCGCCTGGATGGCCGAGGCCAGCAGCTTACAGTCGCAGACCGTCACTAGCTGCCGAGTCTGAGGGGACGGGCAAAGGGCAGAGGTCAGAAGAATAGGACACTGGAGAACTTATATCCTGGATGTGAAGAGCTCAGCACTGCCAGTGTCTTAGATAAAATAGACACTATGGGCTCTAACCTTTTATTTTTTGAGCGCTTAGCATTTGAGCTCTAACCCGTTACCTTGCCAGTCAGTATGCTATGGGCTCCAAGCCCCTCACCATGTCAGTAAGTATGCTATGGGCACTAATCCCCTCACCATGTTAGTCAGTATGCTATGGACTCTAAGCCTCTCACCTTATCAGTATGCTATGGGCTCCAAGCCCCTCATCATGTCAGTCAGTATGCTATGCGCTCTAAACCCCTCACCATGTCAGTCAGTGTGCTATGTGCTCTAATCCCCTCACCATGTCAGTCAATATGCTATGAGCTCTAAGCCCCTCATCATGTCAGTCAGTATGCTATGGGCTCTAAGCCTCTCACCTAATCAGTCAGTATACTATGGGCTCCAAGCCCCTCATCTTGTCAGTCAGTATGCTATAGGCTCCATGCCCCTCATCTTGTCAGTCAGTATGCTATGAGCTCTAAGCCCCTCATCATGTCAGTCAGTATGCTATGAGCTCTAAGCCTCTCACCTAATCAGTCAGTATACTATGGGCTCTAAGCCTCTCACCTAATCAGTCAGTATACTATGGGCTCCAAGCCCCTCATCTTGTCAGTCAGTATGCTATAGGCTCCATGCCCCTCATCATGTCAGTCAGTACGCTACGGGCTCTATGCCCCTCACCTTGTCCGCCAGTATGGCCAGTGTTCTCTCCAAGCCGTTGGCCGAGCGGTCCTTGGCTGCCCGACTCAGCCTCTCGGCGTAGTAGCTGACTTGGGTTTTCAGAGTGTTGATGTGGGCGATGATCTCCTTGGCCCGCACTATGTCCTGCGGGATGAAGACGATGGACTGGGAGCTGGACAGGGCACTGCTGCATGGAAAAATGTATGCCGTTATTAAAATATTTATGCTTTTGTTGTGTTTTTGATGCTTCTGTTGTGTTTTTGACAGTCTATAGGTTTTATAAAAAGAGGCTAGTCAAGAGGATATGGTATTTTAATCATTATGGTGTTGCCTGGCAACGCTAACATATGCACATACATCAGATTTAATGTATAATACATTCAAATTCATGTATAATACTTTCACGATAAAGTTAGTTGAACTGAGTTGAGCATTCACATGCACATGCCTGATTTTAACCTAAAGTATTAAATTACAATGACATACTAATACATAAATAAACAGTGTTCAGAAAACCAGCATTGAAAATTTATATTATAAAGTAATTTTTGGATTACTTTAGGGTGATGCAAACAAGTTCACAGAACACTGTTTATAGGAATTGCATCAACAATACAGTGCATTGGAACTCTATTTACGCAATTTAAAGATACAATTCCACCATCACTCAAGATCTGTTCACTTTGTCCCTTTCTCACACACACACACACACACACGCACGCACGCACGCACGCACACACACACGCACGCACGCACACACAAAAAGAGTTCCTTTTCGACCACGGCACATATATATGTTATCTCTGATATAGTGACAAACGTGAGGGAGGACAATGCACACCTTGTACTCTAGCCTCACAGGGACCAGACAGAGTGCGAGGACTGGGGGGGGGGGGGGGGGGGCAAACACGGGCGGGTAACAAAACAAAGAACAAAGAAAAAAAAAACACCAGAGCGTCACAGTAACTCACCATTCCTCCTCATATACGCTGATTAGAAAACAAGGATGAAATTAAAAGAAAGCGAGAGAGTTCAAATAATCATCGAAATTGAGAATCATACAAAGAAACAGAAATATGATTAATAAAAAAAAAATGTAGGTTGGTTTCGAGAAGTGTCATGCAACAAAAGCAAGGAAGGGGACAAAAGAGAAATTAATTCATATGATTCTACACAATGTTTAAAGGCTTTCAGAAATGTAAAAACATCTTGTCAGAAAACCGGGAGCTTCAAAACTAAAAACAAGAAAGTCAGCTTCGAGAGATTCATCAAACAGAAAGCAGATAGCGTGCATTTAAATCAACGCAGTAATCAGTAAACCAACATCAAAGGAAATCCAAACGCTAAAAAACAGCCAGCCGGCAAGGAGCTTAAAATAAGGAGGGAGGACAAATAGCCAGAGTGAGCTCGGCTTGAGAAATAAGACAACAACGTCTTCCCACCTCCTTCCCTGCCCTTTTCCTCAACTATACAGTCCCGCATGTCCCTGCCAGGCGTCCATCCCGGTTCCCAACCTGCTTTTTAACACAGGTCCCCCTCCAAACGCGGTCCTGACCCCCCTCTGAATTTCATAAAGCGTGGTTGGCACCCCGGTAACCCAAATCCACTGCATGGAGTCGTGGTGAGAGAAAAGGGGGAGGGAGGTTAGGGAGGCTTACTGCTTCTTGGCCTCCTCGAACTTGACGATGAGCTTCCTCAGGCCGCTGCTCTTGAAGCCCTGGCAGTGGGCGGCGGGGGCGCCGATGGTCACCACGTCGTACGTGTGGTCTGGGGGGGGGGGGGACAGGGGGGAGGACGAGCAATAGGCTGTCAGCCGGATAAACATGCTAACAACGTGTGTGTGTGTGTGTGTGCGCGGGTAAGAGAGACGGTGTGTGTGTGTGTGTGTGGAAATGGGAGCTCACCGAAGCAAGACTCGTCCTGAACCCTCATCCTCTGGACGTGGAGGTTGGTGGGCATGAACTCCAGCTTCCTCTCCGCCTTCAAGTTACTGGCTTTGAACGACGGCCCTGGGAGTGGGGGGGTCAGTCACCTTTAACCACCTTTGAATACAAGCACGACTTGCGTTTTGTGTGTGTGTGTGTGTGTGTGTGTGTGTGTGTTTTTGTAATTAAGTGAGTGCGCGCCCTAACCTCTGTAGTCGTTGAGGTCGGATAAAGTCTCCTGGTAGGTGAGGATGAGGTTCTGGTACTGGATGACGATCTGTCGCCGAAGGCTCTCCCAGCACGGAGACAACTCCCCCAGCTCCTCCAGCTCACACACCCTGGAGACACACACAGAAATGTTTTAACATGGCAACAATTGTGTTTTCTTACAACAGTGTGTGTGTGTGTGCGACAGTGAGTGAGTGAGTGAGTGAGTGAGTGAGTGAGTGAGTGTGTGTGTACCTGGCAGTGTCCTCCTCCAGCAGCATCTTGACGTACTGCCGGGGGATGTTGAGGGACAGCATGCTCTCCGCCATCTGCTCCAGGACCCTCAGGTGGTTCCCGTCCGTGCCGGGGAAACGGTACATCCTGGACATGGTGCCCCCAAACACTGGGACACACACACAGCTTAGAATACTCTTCTCAAAACTCACACACACAGCTTAGAATACTCTTCTCAAAACACACACACACAGCTTAGAATACTCTTCTCAAAACACACACACACAGCTTAGAATACTCTTCTCAAAACACACACACACAGCTTAGAATACTCTTCTCAAAACACACACACACAGCTTAGAATACTCTTCTCAAAACACACACACACAGCTTAGAATACTCTTCTCAAAACACACACACACCGGAAGTGTTCAGCATCCAACTCTTAACATGCAGACATTTAGGCACAGAGCACAAGGCGCTTAGAATCCTGCAAACAACAAATACAAAACACAACCGGAAAACACAGGTAGCGCTAACACACACACACAAGCTTCGCGCTGGACGCAACTTGGCATGCTTACTCCGACCTCTCTCTGTCCTACAATCTTTTTATGGGAGGGATCGATGGTGCGTGTCATATTATCTACGGAACTAGATCCCGCACACATCCCTGAGGCTTTCCACTGGGACTCCTAAAATACATCCTATAATTCCTTTATCCATAACAAGATCTGTCGACCGACCCAGACACAGACACAGACAGAGACACAGACACACACACACACACACACACACACACACACACACTCACACACACACACAGAGTTTGAAAGCCTCTCAAACCCATCCATCCGGCTAGCAGCTTCTGTCACAGAGCAGCTGAGAAACGACGTTATCGTCCCTGACACCAGACTACGTCGGCTGCTATCGCTAACCCTGTCCACCACCGGGTGGCGTGGAGGGGGTTTCTCCACAGCGGGTTTTTAAAGGAAATGAAAGGGGCGGTACACCAAACGGACGGGGGACTCTTCCAGCGTGCCGTGATAGAAAGTGGTAGTGAGGTAGCTCAGGTAGATCTAACTCAACGGCCTGTGAAATGACCAAAGTCTCCTTCGGTTTCTATCGAAGTGCATGCTGACCTCCGTCTGCGTTCTCCATGAGGTAAATATGGCACCAGATTAAACAATGCATGGGCAGGCGCTAGCACGTGCTCCTCCACACAGATGTGGTCTATCAAGTCAGTGTCATATCAGTCATTTCACCACGTGACAAATGGACTCTTTTCGCATATAATTATCATGATTTTGTCTGTATGTTACCCTTTCTGGAAAACATTTTGCATATTTCACCCTCACAAACACTGTACATATCTTTTTGAAAAACACATCTTACATATACAATTACATTATATTTTACTTTTATTACTATTATATTAATTCTATTACATTTTGTGTCATCGTATTTATCTTTTTATATTTCCATTGCGCTCCATAACACCAAGCCTAATTCCTTGTATGTGTTACCTACTTCGCAGTAAACCGGATTCTGATGAGGAAATGATATCATACGAAAAGCCAAATGATATACAAGGAGCCAAACCAGGAAGAAAACCTGTTTTTTATGTATATCTAACCAGTAGTCGTGTAAACCTCTAGAGGTCACTCCCTTCCTCTAGTAAACACAAAGAGACTAGTGAACAGCAAAGTCCTGTGGGTGGGGTCAGAGAGGAGTGTAGGTCCTACCGGAGGTCAACAGGGGGTCCCTGCAGAGCGAGGCGTACTTGGCTCTCACTCCCATGGACTCGGTCAGGCTCTCGTCCACCGGGAGGACCGTCTGGCCAAACGCAGAGAGGAGGAGGGTGAGACATCGCAGACAGCCACGCACACTACACTGACACCTTTACCTACACGAATCAGCTCCAGACAAACGCGGTCAGTAATGGTATATGAGTGAAGTAAACTAATAATATTAATACTACATTTTATTGAAAAGCACTTCTCAAAAGGCACTTAAAGGTGCAGTATGTAAGTTTCAATTTCTAGCAATAAAATTAATTTTTTATGTTTTTTTACGTTTATTACACACCTCCTGGATGATATCATTAAACCAAACGCTCAGAGAGAAGGTGCGCTATATATGAGCGCCCTGGGCCCTGTATTCAGCTTTCAAAACATCTAGGGACGCCCGCCCCTCTCTAACCTATCAGGGGAGTTTTTTTACAAGAAGTAAGGGCTACCTGGCCTGTCAATCACCTCGCATGCACACTCCTAGGTAAAACACAGGTCTGCTTACAGCCTCACCCTCCTAACAAGCTTGTTGTTACAATTCGCATCGCGGACAAAAGTAGCAGCGGTGTGAACTAGTTGCAAGGAGGCCGAATGTCGTTGCAAAAAACTTGGCTTGTCAAATCGCCAAGTGCAGTTTTAGAACGTTAGGAAGTATCGCGCCAGATTTGTCAAAAAGGCATTATTAGTTTACAAGCATATGTTGGATATACTCGGCAACGTATAGTAGCTATGGTGCCAACCGCAGCTAAATAAAAACGATTGTCATGCACTTGCTCATATTAACAGGGGAATACAATTATGAAATTGTTTTTGTTAATGTTAGCTAATTATGTCGTTACTATGAAAACGGTCATTTGTGTCCCTGCTCTTTGCTTTGGTGTGAACCACTCAGTTTTAGAGCGTTTACGATCAGACGTTCGGGATTCTATTGTTTCTTACCTCTGAATCAGACATTTTATGCGTTGTTGGTGAGAACCAAAAATGTGCACAACACAAGTCAGAGCACGCACGGGCATGTGTGGGATGGGCCTTTGAGAGGGATAGGAGGGACCAAAGACTCAGGAGGTTGGCTTTTTTGAGTGTTGTGATTCAAATTCTTGCAATTTTCTAGAACTACATACTGCACCTTTAACAGGAAAACACCTAAAACAATACACACACAAACATCCTTTAGAATACCAACTACATAGAAACTCTAAGTTACTTTTCTCACACACGCACGCACGCACGCACTAACCCTGCCGTTGACGGTGTCGGGGAGGCGGGTCATGGGGCTCCTCTGGTCTCTCTTCTCCTCCATCTGCCAGGCCACCAGGCTGATGTCTCCCACGTGGAGGTTCTCTGCTGACCTGTCCCCCCGGGGGGGGAACACACCCCACAGTGAGCGCGTCCAAACTAACACGGAGGGGGTTAGTGGTGGCCTAGTGGGTAGGACTGCTACCTGGTGACTAACTATTCATGAGTTCTTGGGAACACTTAGCCCTAAGTTGCTCCTGGGGGACCGTTCCCGTACTTATAAACAAAGACCTGTAGGCACTGGATTGCATGCGGTTGAAGATGCACAGCCACATGCCTAGATCTCCTTGAGAAGCTGCCTCTTCAACCACGGGCAATCGAGTTGAACAGCTCGAGCGGAAATGTAGGTGGTGCGTGCCGTGCGATTGGCGCGCGGGGGTGGGGGTGGGGGTCATACCTCAGGTTCAGGTGGAGCCTGTGGTTCTTGTCTTGCAGCAGCTCCTTGACAGGGAACAGGGCCGAGCCCAGCAGGTACATCTGGAGGAGAGCAAAGAAGGGCGACGTGTAACAGAAAGCAAATTGGATCGCGGCGGTGAAGAGGAAACAACCTTCGAAACAGATGAAGTGAGTAAATAACGAAGAGGAACACACGGGAGTCAGCATTCAGTGAGAGAAAAAAAGAACGAAAACCATACAGAACTTAAACCCGCACAGACCGACCACATGAAAAACGCTGCAGTATCAGACAGGCCCGAGAACGTTACTCAGAGAGGGGTGGAGGAGGGTGAGGGGGGCCGTCTGGTGACTGACTGACTGACTGACTGGCTAATTGACTGACTGGCTGGCTGGCTGGCTAATTGACTGACTGGCTGGCTGGCTGGCTGACTGACAGGCTGGCTCACTGGCTGGCTGACTGGCCGGCTGACTGACTGACAGGCTGACTGACCGTGCCCTGCGAGCGGTCCTTGACGTCGTACACAGACAGCTTGAGCTGCGTCTGCTGGTTGATGTAGGAGTCCTGGAAGAAGGCGATGCTGCTCAGGAAGATGGGGTTGTTGGTGCCCTGGTAGGAAAAAAACAACATGGCGACGGATACATTAGGGAATCGGCATTGTTATATTACTGGTAGAGGTTAGGGTTACTGAATGTAGAGGCATCGTTATATTACTGGAAGAAGTTAGGGTTACTGAATGAATGTACAGGCATCATTATATTACTGGTAGAGGTTAGGGGTTAGGGTTACTGAATGAATGTAGAGGCATCATTATATTACTGGCAGAGGTTAGGGTTACTGAATGTAGAGGCATCATTATATTACTGGCAGAGGTTAGGGTTACTGAATGAATGTACAGGCATCATTTTGTAACTGGCAGGGGTTAGGGTTACTGAAAGTAGAGGCATTGTTTTAGCACTGGTAAAGCAGTGGAGACAAGGGGAAGAAGCAATATGAATGTGTCGCTAGGGGTTTGAAACAAAATATGGATTTTTAATAGTGATGCACACAAACATAGTTAAAAAGGAGAAGGAAGGAAATGAATGTTTCCCACAAATGAAACTACAAAGGAAACGCAGATGGAACTGAGCCGAGGGCAGAATATCTGGCGATTAATAGATGTATCACACTCTTTGTACAAAACAAAAAACAACATTTACACCAAGAAAAGCAAAGCAATTACCTTGAGTAGAAAAGAAGAATGCAAGGAGAGCGGATGGGAGAGAACGTTGAAAGGCAGACAGAAAACCCAAGGAAAGAACGACAGAACGAAGAAGGAGGTGAAAGGCAGCCGACGGCAGACGCTAGGAGGAGGAGGGGGGGGGGGGAGCGGACGGCGTGGCGGGCCTCACCTCGATGATCTCCGTCTGGGCGTGCTTGGTCCAGAAGGCCTGCGGAGGGGTGGTGCAGCTCACCGCCACGAAGCTGTTGGGCTTACGCTCCGGCGCCGGAGTCACCAGCTCCGTGCAGGCTGTGTGGGGGGGGGGGGGGGGGGGGGGGGGGATAGAAAAGGACGGGGGGTATCAGAAACACACACACGCTTGTGTTCACACTACAAACGTTTGAGTGGGAACGGTTACACGACACACAGTGGAGTCACTCACCCACACTGAACTCCAGCACTGGCTCGTCTGGGTCCCGGCTGTTTCCTGTGGGAACACCCAACACACACACACACGGACGCGGACGCGCACACGCACACACACACACACACACACACACACACACACACCTGTTAGAGATAAAGTGTCACAACGCCAAAATAAACAAGAGAGCCGTACTACACCATACAGGAGGACACTCAGGCTACAAGAGACCGGAATGATACGCACGTCTCCCTGCCCCTCAATCTCCAGCAGGGAGAGTACAATCTCTCCGAACCCCAAAAAGGCTGTGTTGTAGCTGTGACCCGTGGGGCTCCCCCCTCACCTGCCAGCGCCAGGCCGATCATCTCAGAGGACAGCTCAAAGGTGTTGGCCCGGTACACCGACCACGGCCGCTGCTGCCTGGAGCTCCGCTCTCGCCCCGCCATCCCGGGCCCCCTCGTCGCACGGTGGAGGAGGAGGAGGAGGAGAGGGGGAACACACACCCGCCGCGCGCCTCTTCTGACAACAGCCCCTCACACACCCCCCCCCCCCGTATGACGTAGCCCCGTGGCAGAGTGGCTCCCACCTGGGCGGGGGACCTAGGGGCCGATCTGATGAGAGAAAGAGAGGAGGACAAGTCTCTTCAATCTGTGTAGGATGACAATATGCTCTGAAAAGCAGAACCTCACACACGCTAGTATTCAACCGTTATTTTCCCCTAACCCGTGTTTTACCATAAACAGTGAAAAAAGACACGCCTTGAGATCACTCTCTCAAACGGCTCAGCACTGTCACACATGACTTCCAGCTAGTGTCTCTCTAACGTAAGGCTAGTTTTGGAGAGGTCTGGGATTTGAAGGAGCAGGACGCACTCGACTCCACACAGCCCTGCCCCGCCCCGCTGTGTCTTATTGGTCCCCCCGGAGTCCGTCTGTCCGTCTGTCCGTCTGTCCGTCCGTCTGTCCGTCCGTCCGCCCCTGCTCTCGCCCCTGTTCCCCCGCGCCGCGCTCACATTTCACGTTTGGTGCAGAGAGCACTGCAGACCGTGGAGGAGGCTGGCTTCTCCCAGGACACTGTGGTCCACATTCACACACACACACACAGAGAGAGAGAGAGAGAGACAGAGAGAGAGAGAGAGACCCAGAGTCAGAGAGGGAGAGAAAGAGAGAGACCCAGAGTCAGAGAGGGAGAGAGAGACCCAGAGTCAGAGAGGGAGAGAGAGAGAGAGACCCAGAGTCAGGGAGAGAGAGACAGAGACAGAGACAGAGAGAGAGAGAGAGAGAGAGAGAGAGAGTGAGAGAGAGTGTGAGAGAGAAGCCTGGAGGGGACTGAGGTAAATATGAAAGATGAAGACGGGGTAGGAGGAGAGAAAACGCAGCAAACGGAAAGGTCGGGAGACAGCGGTGAGAAAGAGGCAGAGCAGAAATAGAGTGACGGAGAGAGAGAGAGAGAGCGAGAGACAGAGAGAGAGAGAGAGAGAGAGGGAGGAGTAAAATAGTGACAGAGAGAGAGAGAGAGAGAGAGCGAGAGAGCAGCACGTGTCTGTGAGCGTGCCGCCATCATCTCTCCTCTCAGCCCCCCTGCATCCCCAGAGGAGAACTGCAGCTCCTGCCCAATATGTGCCCCCATCCCAAGCTGCATGGGCTCCTGTTGGGCAGAAGAAGAAATATGCTCACGCGCAAACGTAGGCGCTCTCTCTCTCTCTCTGTGTGTGTGTGTGCGTGCGTGCGTGCGTGCGTGCGTGCGTGCGTGCGTGCGTGCGGAGGGTTTAGCGTCCCGCGTCTACAGAACGAGCCTTTCATCCCCTGACTTATTCATCAAACACTCCGCGTTGAGACACACACGCTCTCCGGCTGGATACGTGGGAGCCAGGAGATCCACCGGATGTCTGGGTAAACAAGCAGCGTTACGCGGGGCCGCTGAGCAGGGCAGGACTCCAGCGTCTCCTCCGTCTCCTCCGTCAGATAGAGGGTGTTCAGCGTTTCCTTACGGCGCCAGGATTCTGCTAAAACGGCTCAAATCAGCGGCAACCTTCGACGGGTACAGCATCCTCCTTGTGGACGCTGGAGACTCGCTACCCTGTTCAAAAGCTAAACGTTGTTGTTTTTAAGTAACTGGGCACTTTTTTAATCTTCCTCTCTTCCTCCTCAGTTGTGGCTCTTTACCCCTCGTAGCAGCCCCCTGGGGTACGGTAGATTGTCTCCTTGAGGCCCCCTGGCCCTCTGGGGCCCTCACGGAGGCGGGGCCTTGCTGCTCCACATGCCAAACGAGCAATTAGCCCATTTCCACGGAGGCTGCCTGCTGGGGCTGACGATCTGGCTCAAATAGCAGAGGGCCGTGGTCCACTTCTGTCTCTCCCAAACACACATCGTACAGCGGCCACATTTGTCCCACATTCAAATGTTTTCCATAAAAAAAAGAAAAGAAAAAGAAAGTCACCAGTTGGTGGTTACATAAACATTTGCACCGAGTTACCGCCACAGGACATAGGCCTTGGCATACAAAAGAAGGCCTTAGCAGAGATCTGACTAAAACACCTGATCTATATAGGTTAAGGTTATCTCAACGGATACCGTGTTGCCATCGAATGTGGGCCATTCCTGTGGCCAATTGGGCCCTTTGAAATAGATCCTGTGGCCCACTTCTTCAAGCTCACCAAGAGAACGTGTGCCTCCTTTTGAAAATATGTATCCCTCCAGACCTACTTTTATATTACCAATACGCCACCTCCATATGATCCATAAAAAATTATAGTACATTTACACAACATTATATTATAGCAACTTATGGTCAGTCCTATTTTTTCATTGTGCGAAGACCCATCACTTAAGGCATGTTCAACATATCTCAACAGCAGCACTGTTCTGGGGAGTCTGACAGAGGAAGCAGTGGCGCCTTCCTGCCCCCTGACCATCTCCATGGTAACCGACCCAACGACGGGAGATCTACGTTCCGTCCTATCAGGCACCGCAGTGGAGGGTCGGAGGGGAAAAAAATAAGACTCGTCCGACAGGTCGATCCCGCTCAGGTCATCGTCCTACGTGGTTACCGTCAACACGTCCATCAGCCTCCTTAACGTACGCAAACACCCTCAGAGGGTCCCAGGGGGGCTCATTACCAGCCTCACCGGTTAACATCCCCTCCTTCTAATTGAACGCGTCGCTAGATAAACGGCCTTTCAAAATGCACACTTTGGGATACAACACCAACACCATTCATCACAGGAATGCAATGTGGTTTTTGGTTCACCACAGCCACATTTTTCTAAATGAGCTAAACCCCCCCCCCCCCCCCCCCGTCCCGTCTTTATCTCCATGTGGATCTAGAACGACGGGAACGTCCCCCGGTGCCTACTGCCTGCAATATAAGACCCGAGCCTTAGAAAGACGGGCTTTAACACTTTAACAGGAGGTAAAGAGAAGAGGGGCAGAGCTGGCCGTGGTGGCGACGAGGAGAGAGACAGAGAGGGTTCCCGCAGCACACAGTGTGTGTAGTGCCACTGCCAGCCCCAGAGGAGCAGCCTGCAGCCTGATTTAGATAGGGACACCTGAGGGGATGCAATCCCTCAGGCTGGCACTACCCTCAGCCAAGGTTTTCATGAGACATAGAGACAAAGTGTCTGTGTGTGTGTGTGTGTGTGTGTGTGTGTGTGTGTGTGTGTGTGTGTATGCGTTCCATTTAGTCTACCTAGCCTAATCAGGGAGAGATTCTCTCACAGGCAGCCAATCGATGCCAGGGAGCGAGGCTCTAAGGAAACCTCAGCAGATTGCACATTCTCCCCAGCACTCGGGCCTAGGGGCTGGGACTGCACTGACAGACCCAGAGCTGGACTGAACTGTCATGATCCAGGCATGCCCCTGCACTAGGCACTTTTCAAATCCCGACATATGGATTTACGAGAACGGACGGTTTCTTGATGCGACGGTCCATTGCGGCCGAGCGGTCGGGTGCATGGACCTGGGACCTGCACAGCTTAGGACGGGGCTTGCACACGGAAACTCCCTCTATGCTAAGTTAGAAGAGCGACTGTGTCTTAGGTTACAGCAAAGGGCTGCAACAAGCCTCTATAGGATATAGGATACACCGTAAATAAAACTCCTAACACTAGCTGCTGCCCTCACTACACTGGCTTCCTATTGCCTTTTGATTCGAAGATTTGAATTGGTATGTTTTTAGAGGCGGTCAGGGTTTAGTCCTGGTCGACATGGCTGGACTCAGCTCAGCTAAAAGACATTCAGCGCTGTAGGTCCTCCAGCAAAGCACCAGAGTACTTAGCGTTTCGATTAGAAACAAAGGCACGGTCATTGTCATGGGGGCCCCTCGACTTTGGATCAGCCGGTCAGAAAGCCAAAGGCCTGATCCGACCCCATTTCTAAAAATCTGAAATCTAAAGAAGAACTACTTCTATAACCAGCAGGCCGCTCCAGCTTTTTTGATTGCGCCTTTTTATGGACGATTAGTTCAATTTAAAAAGGTTTTATGTCAAAACGGTGTCAAAAAAAAAGTACGTGCCAAGACAACCGGCAAATTGTACAGGGACTGGGATGCCGCTCAGCAGATCCACTTGACGAGGCAAACTGTGAGACCAACTCCCCCAGCTCCTAGTACAGCCTTGGTCTGTGTGAGGGCGGACCCTGTGGGACGGAGCAACACATGAACTTAGGGCACGTGTGCGGGTCACGCACCTTTCAAGGCCACAACCAAGCTTGGCCATTTCAAATACTTCGCCGGAGCTTTCTCTCCAGGCCAGGCAGGGCTAGGGCTAGGCTGGGGCCCGAAAGCTGGTCTTTTACTGGGGTTTCTGACACAGCTCGTCCCCCATGCTACCACAGGCTTGAGCCGTATAATGAGTCGTTTGCGCAAGGGTTACTTGGACTAGGCTTTCGTCCTTAGAGAGCTGGACCTAAAGCAGGAAGCCTCGACGCTTGAATGTACTAATGTACTGCAGAGGGAGAAAAATGACTGATGGGGAGTGTGTGTGTGAGCGCCACTGGCTGCCCAGACGATAGGGGAACTGACGAAAGACAGGAACTTTCACTTCCCGGGTTTCTCTTGCAGTCTCCAGCTGCAACAGATGACCGCAGAAGGCCTTGGATCCTCCTGCGCTGGGACAAACCCAAAACAGAGCGCGGACTGCACAGGCCTTGTGATTTCCGGAACTTTATTCCCACTCTCCTGCCTCGGCCTGTTCAGAGTTACTCTGCGTGCCGTTCTAAAAAAAAGACATCCTCGCACAAATCCTTAAAAACACTCACACGGGGCTTTGTGTTGGGAGAAATAAAGACGCACTCCTCTGTTTTCGGGTCAAGACCAGGGCAGCGTGAGGAAGAGAGAGAGACAGAGCAGCCCCAAATGACCATAAAAGGACAGAAAAAAACGGATTTTTCACAGCCGACGGTCTGCCAAGTGCCCTATCCCCGGAGCAGACAAGGCAGCGCATGGCAGAGAGAACCTCTGCTCCCAGAGAGAGAGAGAGAGAGAGAGAGAGAGAGAGAGAGAGAGAGAGAGAAAAAAACTGACGTTAAAAGCGTGGCTCGACGTCAACCCTTACAGCCTCAGCCGGTACATTAATCTTTCACCTCAGGATGTTTGACTAACAACCAGAGCGTGTAGCGCCCCGCGCCCCCGCGCCCCCCCCCCCTCCCCCCCCCCGCGACACCGTTAATTGTAATTGCCAAGCTTAAGCCTATTCAACGCTCCTTGGGTCACGGACATAGAGATGGAGGCGCACGGGGACATGGCGTCCTGGCCTTGTCAAAACACACCTCCTACCGGTCGACAGCCAGCGGAGCTTTTCCATTGGTTCCACGAGGCTGTATCGCTGTAACGTTTCGGCCCCTCCAGCCCACGCTGGTCTGTTTATAGCGGCTGGTTTACCTGAACCCCTTTTCGTCGAGTCCAAAAGGAGGGGAGGGGAGGGTTGTTTTGGGAGTTGTGGAGACGTCTCTGTATTTGGTCAGACACGTCAGTGCATTCATACAGTCAGCCCACTGAGTTTCCACTGAATAACTTAAGGGCTTAACCCACCTTTCAGCCATTCCCTTTTCATTTCCTGTCTGCGAAACGAAAGCCTTATTCAGCGATATATTTAGCCAGGCCATTAACATGCACGATGAGTTTAATTTAAGGGTTCATTTTTGGAAGTGCGTGTGTGTGTGTGGAGGGGGGGGGGCGTGAGTTCCAGACAATTTCTCCATCCCTATCTGTCCTCTCGCCTGTGTCCACGAGACAAATCACAGTCCTGTTCCTGTCAGCGTCGCCGCCGCTGCCGCCGCCGTGGATGTTCGGGGGACGTGAGGCGACTGCTCCTCGACTCGTTGTCGGCCGTCTACGACCTCGCGCTCTCCCGCAGCCGCGAACCCCGCCCGGGGTGACAGGAAGTTGTCACTTCCTGCCACCCGCCGAGATGCGACACCCCTCTCTCTCTCACTCACCGTCAATCAGACTGGTCGAAGCTCAGAGTTGATGATATAAAAAAAAGAAACGTGTAAGCTCCGTGTAATGGCATCACACATCCCATTGGCTCCATCTTTTTTGGCTGGTGTAGCAAAGCAGTGGAGGCCTACTCACCTACAGTGGCAGCTGATCCAGGAAGTCGACACAGGAGAGGCGGGAGGGGGAGGGGGGTTACAGGGTGGGTCAGTCGTCTTCCTTAGGGCCTAAGCACAGAGACAAACAGAGAGGACACCATCCGATCAACATGGGTCTATGGAGCTCTTTCAATTGCAGGCTTTGATATAATCGATAATATACTCTATAAATATATTAGGCAAAGTCTGATGTTACTCTCCAACTTCACCGTGAGCTAGATAAATTATATTTCCGTCAACTTTTTGTTGGAGTGAGGTGAGTTAACGGCCCTATTAGGGTCCAATTTCACGTTCCTTCGGATGAATCCTACAATCATTAACTTGGTCCAGAGCTCTGCATGGCATGGCTTAGAAGTGCTGAAACACACACACAAACGCTGCGTAACGTCCCGACCTGAAACCACGGAGCGGCTGCCGAGGACAGACCTCCGTAGAGAAACTAGGACGGACGCCACGGAGCGCGTGCGAGTCAGTCGGCGTGTGAACGCCAGCGTGAGGACAAGGAAACCAAAGAGGAAGGACGGCAAATGAGACTCCTATCACAGGGAGACAAAAGAGTAAGGGATGAAAAACGAACGGCCCGCGTGAATGAAGGAAGAAGAGTTAGCGAGCGAGTCGATGAAGGTGGAGAGAGCAGATAGAGCCCGGTCCTCTGGATCGACGGTGTACCGGCCGCGTTTAAAAAGGCAGTCGTCCATAATAGCTCTCCAGATGGCCCAGGCTGTAGCGAACACACACAAACACACACAAACACACACAAACACGCACGATCGATGAGTTGGAGCCGCACGTTCTCCCTTTTCAGACACACAGCAGGGGAACTAATTCGGTGTGTGTGTGTGTTTGTGTGTGTTTAAGCAACAGCGTTTGAAGTCCTCAAGAGAGCAAATTAGAATAGAGATTGAATAATTTCTTTGCAGTCGGACTGGAGCAGCTGTTTCCCTTTCAGATGAAAGAGAGCACCGCTTGTCCAGCAGGAACAATATGAAACGGTTTGGCAATCACACACACACACACACACACACACACACACACACACACACACGTCTCTACAATAACAAATCCATCCCTACAGTTGTGGTTGCAAGTCTTTCAAGTCTTATTCCATCTCCCATTTTAGTTCACCGTGTGCCACAGGGTCCAAAAGGATTTAATTTGAGCCACAAACGGATGATTTAAAAGTTGACGGCCCTTTAAAGGAGAGGCGTCCCCCTAACCCCCCCCCCCCCTCCATGTGAGCGCTGCGTGTTTCAGACAGGGCCCTGTGCGGCGGCCAGTGGCAGTTAGTACGCCACGGGGAGAGCAGCAGGCGTCCGCAACCACCGGCACCAGGAAGAACCCGTCCTGTACTCTGGACGCCGATTGGCCGGCGGGGGGGCGATGAGATGAGGAGTTAAAGGCAAAGCACATTCCTTCATCTGGACCCACAGTGACACGCTGAGAGGGAACAGCTAGGACTCAGCTATGACTCAGACGTGGGTCCACAGGTAACAGGCCGCTGCCGCTCTGTGGAACATGCTCGTTATAGGCCGGACCATGGCACATAACGCCCACGTTGCCAATGGATACACCCTGGGCTGCGTCATACCTTTTAATATATGGAACCTGCCGTACGTGCAGCTGTATTGGAAAACGCCAACTGAGCCTCGCTCGTCTGGCATCGCGATGACGCTTTGCTGACCTAATGTGGTACTGGTCGTGTGTGTGTGTGTGTGTGTATTTATGCATGTGTACGCAACGAATGTATGTATCAAGAAAAGCCTCGTCCCTTGACCTCAACCTGACCCCATGCCATGGGCTACATGTCCTGTCCCTTGCGGTCCGGGTTGACGACGCGTCACATGAACTTTATAGAGCTCCGAGTTACAACGCTTCGGCCCCATTTTGATTGATTTGGTTCATTCCGGAAGGCCCAAGGACGCGGTTGGAGTCACCGCAACGTTCCCGAATAGGATACCACAAACTGAGCAACTGCCTATCGGATAGGACAATAAAGAAGTCCCACCGGGGGTTCTTGGGAGCAATCCTTGATGAAACGCGGCTCTCAGACGGAACCGAAGAACCACCAGGCCCGGACAAGATGTCCGCGCCACCCGTCACGCCACGACCCCTCAGCTGGAGGCTCCCGCCGCCGCTTCCCGCGCTCGTCCCGGGTGTCACAGCGGTCCTAGGGAAAAGAAGAGACGCTTCGGGAGCGTTGGACTCGGCAGGATCCAGCTTTAACCCCTGGGGCGCGGCGCCAGCACAGGTTTGAGTCCCCCCCCCCCCCCCCCCCCCGTCGGTCACGTTGGCCGCTGTGCTCGGCTTCTGAACGCGTGCCTTAACCTGCATCAGGGCACTGCTGTGCAGACGGACAGGCGGTGGGGGGTAGGGGGGGTCGAGTGCAACAGCGTCCGAAGGTAAGCACAAAACACGACGTCCACACTCCCGACTCATTCCCGCCGGCTCCGCACCGGATTCCTCCGTACCGCAAACCTGATATCGCGTACGGGAATGTGGGAATGCAGAACGACGTTGTGTGCACGAACATGGATCCTTGATATAATATCAAATAAAGGCTTGCTCTGCTATATTTAGCAACAAAAAAAAAGCAGCTTTCAGCAATATTAAAAGCTTAATAATATTTTTTTTTTTTTATTTGTGTGAGCATAAAATACTCAAAGGGAGGAATTTTGTTGGGAAAATGTTATTTTCATCTGGCATTGTAATGATGACCCTGTCCAGACCTAACGTGGTAATACTGGAACTCCCTGTATGCGTGCGTCTTCTTGTATTACTTATCGAATATCCTCATTCCATTCAATAGGCCAGCCTCACGGATCAAACTGTCTTCTTTTCTCAGACAACAATAATCGAGCAAGGAAAAATACATCAGCTGTGGGAACGACGCACACACTCAGCATAATTTCATCATCATCATCATCATCATCATCAGCAGCATCATTTCCCAATGACGTATTTAATCCCCACATCTAAAACGAGAGTTTTGTCTGGATTACACAGTGTCAGCTTTGACGCCCCTCCCCGGTCCTCAGAACAGACCCAAACGGAGAGTGAAGTTTGCTGGTGATGACGTGGCCTCACGGTGACTAATCATCGCCGGAAGGGAACGTGTGACCCGTGCACCCCCTCCGGCAAATGGCTGAGTTGACGGATTGGCCAACCACGGCAAAGTGAGAACCCGATAACGACAGTCGCAGCATGGATAGCTCACGTGCGACCCCCTTCAACCGTCGACAAGCGTAGTCAGCACAGAACCCAGAGAGTGAAAACAGAGGCCAGCGAGACCACGGCACAACGCGAGACTCCCACCCCCACCCCTCCAAAAGAATCACAGGACTTCGTAAGAAGAGACAACTAACGACTCCCTCAAAAAGTACAGCCCACGGCACCCGCAACCCCAACCCTTTAAAAAGAACAGAATTCTACCCCCAATGCGGATTAGCCGTCTCGCGGGCTAGCGTCCATGTTGGCTCTACATTCTGCCGCTACGGCACGTCGGGGACCAATCCGTCAGCCTTCGGTGGCTCATCTCGGGTATGGAAGCGGAACGCGAGGTGTGTCACACACACACACACACACACACACACACACACACACACACACACACACACACACACACACACACACACACACACACTACACACTACACACTACACACTACACACTACACACACCCTACGCACAGCACTAAAAAGACACACCCGCCTCACACAGGAGAGTCAAATCACAAAGGCCCACGTAAGTGGTCGATAACATAAGAGCAGGCCATGCATCCATTCCCATACCTCCCTCTTCTCTGCGTGGTCAAAGCGCCGTTCCCTCGCACGCTCGCTTTCCACTCTGTCTCTCTCTCTCTCTCTCTGGGGGCGGCGGCGCATGTAAACAAACCCACACGCAGCTCCACACCGAAGTCACGAGGCCGGGCTGCAGCTGCGTCGTCGGTGGCTCGCTCGCCCCCGGCTCTCCTCCGTATGCTGACAGCTCTCTCTCTCTCTCTCTCTCGCCCCCTCCCTCTCCCTCCCTTCCTCCCCACCTAAGATTCCAGTCAGTTCTCAT
Organism: Galaxias olidus; assembly: GCA_026901105.3. NCBI lineage: Eukaryota > Metazoa > Chordata > Actinopteri > Galaxiiformes > Galaxiidae > Galaxias > Galaxias olidus. The sequence continues at coordinate 142,789 of JAPMUY010001144.1, forward strand.
TCTCTCTCTCTCTCCCTCCCTCCCTCCCTCCCTCTCCACCTAAGGTTCCAGTCAGTTCTCCTCTCTCTCTCTCTCCCTCCCTCCCTCCCTCCCTCCCTCCCTCCCTCCCTCCCTCAGGTTCCAGTCGGTTCTCTCTCTTTTCTAGCGCTCCCCAGTCCCGTTAACCCTTTCCTTGTGTCAAACACTCACTCTCACGTATGTTTTTTTTTTTATGATTCGGCTGCGCTCCTCCCCCCCGCTCTCCGTGACCTCTCTCACCCCGCCCCCGGACTTCCCCCGTCCCTCTCCTGCAGCCTTCGCGTTTGTCTCTCTTCCTCGTAGCACTGCAGCATGGCTAAGTGCAGCTAATCGATGACGGACGTTCTGAGACACACAGAGGGGCTGAGACACACTGAGGGGCTGAGACACACAGAGGGACTGAGACACACAGAGGGGCTGAGACACACAGAGGGGCTGAGACACACAGAGGGGCTGAGACACACAGAGGGGATGAGACAGAGGGACTGAGACACACAGAGGGGCTGAGACACACAGAGGGGCTGAGACACACAGAGGGGCTGAGACACACAGAGGGGCTGAGACACACAGAGGGGCTGAGACACACAGAGGGGCTGAGACACACAGAGGGGCTGAGACACACAGAGAGGCTGAGACACACTGAGGGGCTGAGACACACAGAGACACACTGAGGGACTGAGACACACTGAGGGACTCAGACACAGCGTGACAAAGACGATTAACAGCCTCCAGTTGCTGTCATTCTTATATTCTCAAATCAAGGCAATGGTGTTTCAACCAAGTACTTGTAAATACTACACACCTGACAAACTGACATATCCCGAAAGCAGAAGCAGTGAGAGGGTGGTACTTACAGGCTCTAAGGACTGCCCGGGTAGGTTTAGGCTCTGAAAACCTTAAAGCTGCGATGTAGGTTATTTTAGTTTGTGATCCCATTGGATCAGCACTGTTGATGGGGATAGGGAAGTCTGGACTACCCTCCTTAGCCTGCTGCCACCGCGACCCGGCCCCGGATAAGCGGCGGAAAATGGATGGATGGATGGATGGATGGATGGATGGACGGATGAGTACTTGGACTCGTCTAGAATCTAGGACTTTGCTAATAATTCCAACCGTGCCGTCGTCATTTGGACAAGGTTCAAATGACGCATGAAAACGGTTAATGACTGAGCCGTTAGCACTACCAGCCCGTATTGCTTTTCATGTACAAAAAGAGATGGTGAAAGCCCCGGTCGGCTTCACCGAGAGCAGATCCAGATCCGGTTCCTTGGTTCCCTCACGTTGTCAGACATGCTCTCGGCCCGTCTCTCTGGGGGCCCTCTCTTTAGACGCCTCGTCCAAGCAACCACATACACACGCGCGCGCGCACATGCCCGCCGCCCCCCCGCCCCCACAGACACACACGCGCACAAACACACGCGCACAAACACACACACACACACACACACACACACACACACACACACACACACACACACACAGACACACACACACACACACACGCTCTGCTATTCCGTGGATCCAGGTTCTTCACTTACCCCCGCACACATCCATAATGAATTAGCCGTTACGTAAGGGGGGGCGCTGGTGAGTGAAGCCCGCCCCCGTCCACTGTACCCCCGCGGTCAGCCAAAACAGAGCTGGTTCGGCTTACCTGGCTCTCCGCCAAGTATCAAGGGGGGTGGAACGAAGGGGAAGCAAGTCAACTCAACTACAATTCAATTCGATTCAATTCAATTCAATTCAACGACTCCCAAACCGGAGCAGGGTAGGCCTAGGTTGGCATGAGATCAGCGGTGGAATTGTTGAGAGCCCATTGTGTGGGCATGGAGAAGCGGTTGAATATGATACTGAACAGGTTAGTGTGTGTGTGTGTGTGTGTGTGTGTGTGTGTGTGTGTGTGTGTGTGTGTGTGTGTGTGTGTGTGTGTGCACGGGAGGAGAGAGGAGGTAGGATGTAGTAATGGTCCTCGAATGGGAACATAATCTAGTGGAATTTTGGCAGTGGGATGCAGATGCGCTCATTGTAATAGAGTGGTGCGAGCGAGAGACAGCGAGAGGGAGTGTGAAACAGAGAGGGAGCGAGAGACAATGACAGAGTGAAACAGAGAGAGAGAGAGAGAGAGAGAGAGAGAGAAAGAGTGAGAAAGAGAGTATTTAAGCACAAGTATTTTTTAATCTGACGGAAAGTGGTGAATCAACAGGCCACAGTTTAACCTCTGAGGGAGAGAGATGGATGAGTCAGAAGACAGCGCTTGAACGAGGCCACAACAATAACATTAGCAAACGGTACATTGAATCGAAATTCCAGCTGTCAATAACTGGTCTGGACGATCTCACCCCGTGGTCACCGTGCTTTACTGGGCTTCAAATGGTCCGGTTAATACTCCAAACTTCCAACCGCAGTTAAAAGGAGCCTCATGAGCAGCCTCCTCGTTCCAGGTCATTCCATTCTATGCACTACCCCCCCCCCCCCCCCCCCCCCCTCCCTGTAAAGGTCCGGTAAATCAACGTCTGTCCTGTTGACCTTGCCTCTGGCTTCGTAACTAAAACCACAGAGTATGGTGCTTCAAAGGCACCAACAAGCCTATCTGCCCAGAAAAAACACAGTGGGCTGCTGCGATGGGTATGGATTGGAGTGGAGTGGGTATGGATAACATAAGCAAGCACGAGTTTGACACACTCGTCGGAATGCAGCGCCCACACACACACACACACACACACACACACACACACACACACACACACACACACACACACACACACACACACACACACACACACTATATGGTGTGTAAACGCTAGCCCTGTAGCTGCATTTCCCCTTGCTGGCCCTACCTAAGCAATCACATGACGGCATCTCTTAGTAAGGTTTAAAGCTCACAATGAACCGTACATAGGCAATAACTATGAGCAAGTAACTGCACCACCTCCTAGCATGGTTTCATAACAACAGAATCCGCTTCACTAGAACCAAGCCTTTGTAATGTTGAACCACTGAGCAGACATCAGTAAACCTCCTCAATATTAAGTCACATATCATTCCTCTAAAAGTTCCTCATTCATTCATTTAGGGAATCTTAGAACTTTGTTCTATTCTACAACATTATGTTCTTACGCAACGGTCTTCTTCTATGTATGTTTTCAAGATGCAAAGTAGCATGGCTTGGCTTTGCTTTAGTTTCCTCAAGTTGTAGCAAGCTAACTTATTTGTGTAACGTTAGCCTTGTTAGTTAGTAAACAATGACTAAATTAGCGTAGCTAGGCCGATTCTAAGAACAATTTCAGAACGACTATTCGTATTAAATGGATAAGCCATGAGAGTATACAACAATGTCGATTCAACTACTCACAGTTCCGAGTCGTACGATATCAATCCATTGCGAAGATTTACAAATACGCTGTTAGTTGGACGTTCTTGTTCTTGTGGCTACATGTTCTAGGTGCCCGAGTATTCTATTCATCGCTTCACGAGAATCTCGACTCGCCCTGCCTTCTTCTTGACAAGCTGGTCATGTGACAAGGTCGTGGACTTAGCTTGCCAGACACTCGCATGCTATATGTTCATCGCGACGCATTCACCTTCTTTCCGTAAAGGAGCCCCGAAACCCCATTTATCTCAGATGAAAACTACGTAATTTTGTGTTCATCAAAACAATGTAGGCCTACGAGCTAAAAAAAATCTTTCTTTTACAGCATTGATGCTTTAAGGTTGTCTATCCTATACGCCAATACACTCTAAAACAGTCGTGCTTGCATAGCAAAGTACACAATTGAACTTACATTTTAAGTCCCACGTAACTAACAAACCTGCACGTTTTCGGAAACAAACTTTCTATATCTGGGTTTTCAAAGGCCAACTTGATAATTATGTATGTACCGCCATCAAGTGGACAGACTATGTTATTGCATATTACACACTATCTTCCCTTCACAATCCTACACTTTCAGCTGTATATCTAGTGATGTTTATTGTCATGACTACAAAATATGTCTACTAACAACAGTGGATGAGATAAGGCTGATGAATATATATTTTTCAACATTAAAACCACATTGACAAAGCCACGTTTATATTCACTGATCTGTCTGAAGTTGAAAGGACATTATCCCGTACAACTATATTGTAGCTTGTGTTTAACAAGAACAAGACAATACGTTTCCATTGCTCTGCAGTCAATTCACTAGTAGCTTGTACTAGCTAGACTACAGAGGATATCGCGATGCTTTTAGTCATAACATTACAATTTGACAAGGCACACTATACATAACTTTTTCATATAGTATATCATTGTACTGTGTGAGATAGTGTGGCAATAACGCTATTATCTTTACACGCAATCATATTAACATAGTATCATGCTTTTATATAGGTCATTAAGTATTCATCTTCCTGTGGACCTTCCCAAACTTCCTACACTTACTACAAGCATTGTTTGCCTCACAAAAGCCAACTGTTTCATCCTTATTCTTGTCTGTGCTGTATACCCATATATCATAACATACAAAAAAAAAACATTTAAAAACTCACGTGAAACCACAAGCCATATGAAACCACATTGTCATAACACTTACTATCCTTCCAAATTGTGGATGCTTGGGAAACCACACGCATTACTGTGTTTTTATGGGTGAAAAACCAGAACGGATGCCATTCCATAAAACAAAGAAGCACTTTTAACGTCAACATCAAAAGAAGTGTGTTCGTTTCTGAGTGTCATCCTGTACAATGCCATTAGTGAGATGGGATCACTAACATGTCATAATGACCTCAATCATCTGAACAAGAAAGACGACGCTCTCTAGCGATATTAAAGCAGGCACATAAAGGAACCACTTTCAAGCTTACTTTGTTCTCAGTGCTCTTACAAGGTTCTATTGGGCAAAAAAAAGAAAACAAACAGAAAAAATGAAGATCAACCTCTGCCTACATACAGCGTCTGTCGTCCCCTCACCATGTTATTTAGAATGTTCTTTAACAAGAGCTACATTTTTAAAATATATATTTTCAGTCCAGGCGGAAAATGTCAATTTGTCATTGTTTCCCCGAATGTGCTCTTTCCTTCCTTCCTTCCTTCCTCAGTGTGTCAGCTATTTGAGCAATGTGTGTTTGCCTCTGCCAGGCACTCTCTCAGAAGGCAGTTGAATTGCTATTATTACCAGAGGGGCTCCAGCAAGTCAGTCACCGATGATGATTGCAATAAAGAAATATGTGATAGAAATATGTGACAAAAAACATCTGAAATGTTATTTATTGGACATTGCTTGGGGCAAAATATTACAGTAAATTCCAGTTTACACCTCAAAACGTTTTTATTTTGAATAGAATAGATTAATTGGTAGGCCTACATTGTTGTTCTGTTAACATTACAGAAGGCAGAGAGACATTTCCCTCTGAGCTTGGGCTGTTGCCATTGGGCTTTGTAATGGGGAAAAATCACTCTGTGATTAAAAGTGGGCCAGAGTGATTTACCTACAGAATCACCTTGGTGTGAAATTAACCACAGGGAAAAGGAGAAAAGAGCAAGATTAAAGTATTTCTAATGCTTCCAGCAGAACCCCATTTGGTCTACACACCAAAAACCAAAAATGCATGAATCTTTGAATTCAAATAGTGCTGTTCTTGGACCGTTCACGGTCCTCTTCAACCATGCTTCATCTCTCTGGCCTCGTTTAGCATTCGTTCCTCAAAACCGTTTCCTGACATCTGGTTATCAAAAATAATTAGAAATGAGAAATCATGAAGTGACGGAATTGCACGGAGTCGATAGCCAACTAGGACCCACACACCAGGCCACTTCTAATGCACGTTGGTCAGCGTGGCAATTAGGACCCACACGCCAGGCCACTTTTAATGCATGTTGATCAGCGTGGCAATTAGGACCCACACGCCAGGCCACTTCTAATGCATGTTGATCAGCGTGGCAATTAGGACCCACACGCCAGGCCACTTCTAATGCACACTGATCTGCGTGGCAATTAGGACCCACACGCCAGGCCCTTTCTAATGCACGCTGATCTGCGTGGCAATTAGGGGTCTGTTGATGAAATATGCATAGACGACTGTTACATATTTAATGTGGAAAAACGTACAGTAATGCACAGCTGGTGCCGCATCAATCTGGGAAGAAAGACTGTGTGCTCATAGCCAATACACGCTAGCACAATTCACATCCCCACATCAAAAAGCCATGGATCTGCACTTTCACCACGGAATGTATATCCCGCTGCCAGCATACTGCGAACCCACAGCCCACATCTCCACCCGCTTCGCTAAGGCAGCCGTCCGTATGTCCGTCCGTCATTTATTCTCATGAGAGGGATGGAGATGGAGGCTGGAGAGCTCGGCGGGACACCGCCTGGAGCCTCGGAATAAGACATGTTTCCATGTGGGTGGCTCTGGCATACATCCTGAGAAGAAAAAAAAAAAATAATCCGGGGCCTGGATGTGCCGCTCCGTTCAATTGGACCGGAGCTGCGGCGCGCGCGAAGCAACGCCACGGCAACTCATTCACCGAAGTCTTTGTGTGTGCGTGTGTGTGTGTGTGTGTGTGTGTGTGTAGGTGCCTGCGTAGACCGGTGGAGCTGGTGGAAACAACGACACAGACGTTCAGTAGCTGCAGCGTTCAGTGCCTCGTTGTTAAAGGGGCCGGTTTTAGTGCTCGAGCACCCTGAGCTGAGAGAAAGAAGTGCCAGAAAGGGACAGGGTCAACGATGAATCAAACAGCCTCTGTCTCTCATCAGATCCCATACCAGTCATCCAAGGACTTAGAGGTGAGCTCGTTTCCCTTTTGGTTTGGATCGTCTCAAACACCGCTCTTTACAAAAACTTTGATATGCTGATAAAACGGTTTAGTTGCCTTAAGGGATAGATTATATTGATAATCTATCATGATAATGGTATCACGATGCAAGGAACATTAAGATCTTATTATCAGGTAGTATTACAATGTTAAATAATTAGGAATGAGAAGGAAGATGACTGTTTAAATAATGAGTTCTGCATGTTTTCATCATTTGCTGTTGTAAAAATGCTTTGACAAGGTATTAGCTCGTCCAACATGTGTACTGCTCTTTCTTTACATTCATTATATGTCTCCTTGGAAACCTATTTCAGAGACTTTCCCAAGAATTTGTAGAGGAGGGGAAAAGATTCAGATTAAACCATTCTCTTCTCTTCTCTTCTCTTCTCTTCTCTTCTCTTCTCTCATCTTTTATTCTATCATATTCTATTCCTTTTAATTCAAACCCAAAATAACAAACCATCCCTTTTGGTTTGTTATTAGTAGGAAGTGTATGCGTCTAATTCAGTTGGAGCTGAACATGTAGACAGATTGTTGTCACCTAAACAAAGCTAGCTTCCAGCAAGATTGACAACCAGGCTTTTATCATTATTTGTCAGGACTCAATTTATGGGTGTGATATTTAAATGACAGTTCCTTGTTGTGGTGTATTTTTTTATTTGTGTGAAGGTGTGTGTGTGTGTGTGTGTGTGTGCGTGAGTGTATATGTGTGCGCATGTGAAAGTGTTTTTGATCAAACACAAACACACTCACCAAACACGCACCAACCCACCCACCCACACACACCCACACATACCCACCGCAGCATTTAGATGAACATAGAGATTGGCTTAAGTGGTCTATGGCCATTTACGAAGTAGCATGAATTCCAAGGGCGGCAGGAGAAAGGAGCCGAGGGCGAAACACTTTTGAGTCGGACTCATCATAAGGGCTAAGAGCCCGTTGATCTGACAGCTGGAATCCGCATGTCACCACAAAGACCGTCAAAGTGAACACTTTAGAGCTGAGAAACATCAGGGAAAAAGGGGTAGAAATGCGTTTCACTGGGGCGGTACACCTGCAATAGTAAGCTGCAAATGTACCCCGGACATTAAAAATAGACTGGACCCGAGCTTTCTTTGACCTAATAAACGGTGTGACATGTAATGCCAGTTGGTGCACAGGGAAGAACAAGTATCGACCCTGTACTTTAATCCACTGTACTGTAACACAGCAGGTAATCGAGAGAAGATGGGGAGATAGGGAGGGAGAGAAAGAGAGAGCGATGGAAAGAGGTAGAGGCAGGAAGTTTGTGTTTTCCTCTGATTCGTTAGTTGATGGTCGAAATTGACGGCTTGAAATGAAGGGTGAGTTGCAACGCACATCCGTTGAAAGTGGTATGATGACCAAGTTGTTATGAGGTAGAGTTCGGCCAAAGCCATTTTTAGTAGCTGCAGTCCTCCGCTGTGCCTGTTGCTAAGTAACTCGTTACTGTATGCAAAATCATCGTGTAGGTGTAAGGAGTTAATATCTATCATTTAAATTCCATTGCGTAAGCCGTAAGGCAATATGTAATCATATAAATTTTTATCAGACTTGTATCAGGGTTAGCTATTTTTAATGTGATATCTGAAAATGTATTTTATTTAAAATACATTCAGGTGTAGGCTAAAGTTTTTTTTCTTCCATGTTTTCAATCATCCTTATTTACAGCATGCAAGAAGAAATACCCTACCACGAAGACGACTAAGTCTCATTTACTGAGGCTGATATATGATCCAAAACAACAGTTCACCGGAGACACAACAGTTCACACACAAATGGGTGTTTTTAAGCGATTAAAAACATACCAATGCGGATTTTCAAAATGTAATATATTAACAATGATTATACATATAGGCTACCTGGAAGAGATCAGCTCAGGGGTTTTAAATTGCAAATGCTTTATAACGTATTGGTATTTTAATAACGTTTTAAAATGATCATATCACAGAGGGGTTGAATATAAAGTGTCGCCATGGACTCGCACTAAAAATAAAGTTCACTCTTCCTCCACTTGGCTGTCAAAGGAAAGCGCTGTCTTTACACCTTGACCCACGTTTTTTGTTTAAATGTTCTCGATAAATCATCGGAGTCGGTTTTAAACGATAGCCCATTCAGATTCCAAGATATTTGCTGAAAACCTTTTTTTCTGAGAATCTTTCAAGACCGGTCTGAATTGTTGGCTTAGGCGCTTTGAGACAGCACGTGTGGGTTTTATCAGCATTGCGTGCAAGTTTAACAGAACACCATGGGACTGTTGCACATTTTGAAAGCCAACGTGCACGTGCTTGTCTGCCTAGATTAAGGAGCAGGCTGAGGGGTCGTCTGCGTAATGTATTTACAATCTTCAACTGTGTCCCTAATGTCATTGATATACAAAGTGAATAGAATAGGACGCTTGATGGACTCTCGTGAGATCCCCTTTATTTAATGGCATGTGTTAAATTGATCAATGTAAAAGTGTAAATGCTGAGCACCCCGGAATCCCATTTGCGCAGCTAAAGCCCTCATAACAGTACATGTGTCAGCATAGGACGATCACAGGACTGGGGTGCCAATCCAAGATGTGACATCACAGCTGAAATGAAAAGGAAGGTCACTGTTCAAAAGAGACTGCAAAAGAAAACGAGAATGTGGAGGATCGGGCGCAGTGTCAGGGACGTGCTCCGTGCCTGCAAAGCTCACGATGCTTCACTAGAGGGCGCAATTACATTATCTTTATCCAAAACATCTGATTTGATTACACACAAAAGCTTGCATGCACACGCACAAGCATATACGCACGCGGGAACAAACACAAACACGCGCACACACTTATAAACACGCAGGTCAGAGCGCAGTCAGTGTTCTGCCACGGGGTGAAGAGCTTTTCAAGGGCTTTTCAGCAATGGCAGGCCAGATTGAGAATGAGTGCTTCTGTTTTCGACAAGTGCTGTATTTCCATTAAATGCTTGCTTTTTTAGTCCATCGTTGTATTTTTTTAACAACAGATACGAATAGCCCTTTTAGGGAAACTCTTTGTGAGTCAGTACATGATGAATTTCAGTCATTGCAGGCTGTTTGTGCTCTCAGAATAACAGTAGGCCTAACTCCGTGTTGTGGGTGTGTTTTAGGTTTGCCACAGTATAGGCTCATCTCATCTACACACAAGAAACTCATGGCGACGCACGCCACTCAACAGACATTTCAGCTCCTTTTCATCTCCAAAACATCACAGCCCATTGCGACCGGTTACAATACCATTTCAGCCGGGCCTTTGCATCATCTCCTCCATGACATGCTGTGCTTGGATCCTCCTGTAACAGCAATTATCCACTTCCCCATTACATAAGGCTGACAATCACAGTCATCTAAACCTTTAGTTTAACATTGCTGAGAGAACGGCTTGACACATACAGCAGATGAGCAGATGAATCATTTCCTCATGCAAATGAAACCGCGCATTTAATAAGAAAAGTAAGTGACCTGTGGCATTGTTCCACGGCCGGGGTCAAGGCAAAGTAGGGACTATTTTTGGACAGGGAGAAAGCCAGGGGTCAACAATCTCTTCCCATTATTTCCTCCTACATGCTTACACCTCAAATGTCAATAATATTGTCTGTACCTCCGCTAGAGCGAGCATAACGCCACTTAATAATCCATGCAAGCTGGTAAAGTGTAATTACTGTGCATGCTAAAGTGAACGGTGTATTGAGCTTCATGACCAACGTTGCCTACATTAATCCGGGTCTATGAGCATAAAGGGAGTCACAGTGGTAAGGGCTATAGTGAATAGCATAATTGTATTCTCTCTTCAATAGTCACCGGTACAAATATTTCTATTATGTAAGCATGTATACTGTACTTGTGTTAAATGTTCGCTCAGGCGTTTATATCCATAGGTTATATCCCTCTGAAATTAAGGTATATCTATTATTGATTCCTTAGAAAAGTCATGGCAAAGGAGCAGAGTGGGGCATTGACTGCTGTTGTTGTTGTTGAGAATGGGACGGGGTCCGCTGTCATGCTATGATTCCTGCTGTATTGAGGTCCATGCGATTTACTGGCAGAGTCGATAAGACTGGAGAGGCCAACAGGTGCCAGAGCGGATTCCCGCCGACACACAAACCCCGCCGGTAAGCTTAGCAACACTGATGCAATTTGAGTTTGACGATTTTCTCATCCCCCTCCACTGACAATTACGCGCAGTCACGCAGACTGACACCGCGAAGTACAGAGCTCGCTGGTAGAGACGGTTTGGACGAGAGATTGATCGGGACACATGTCGAGAGGTGGAAACGTCGCTTTGACTGGGGGATGCTGACGTCTGAGACACCACAATGGAAGACGAGATGACCGAGGTGAGCTAACAAGGCAGTACCCAACTGAGCTGAGCTGCATCGTACCGTGCTAGCCTTAGCCACCATGCATTTTAGTTTTCCCAGCAACTTATGAGAATGTGAAACCAAACTAGCCAGGTTCAGCTCATTTGTGGACAACATTGCGAAAAATACCCGAAGTCATTGGAACTTTGCTTTGAGGAGCAATGTTTAAAGCTGATAATTTGAGATCAGGTCAGCAAGGCAGTGTCTCCACTTGCAGCTTGCCCTTGGGGGATCCTGCGAGGCATGCCGGGGAGCGACTGATGTTCTCTCTAACAGGCTGACACACACAGCCGCCCCGGGGGCTGTTTAAGCGTGGGAGCAGTGGGCAAAGCGGATGGAGCCAGCTTTCAGTGCGACTGCGTGTGCGTTTGTGTCTGAAGTGTCTCTTTGCATATTTCTGTGATGTCGCCTCTATGCGTGTCTGCGTCTGTGTGTGTGTGTGTGTGTGTGTGTGTGTGTCTGTCAGACCCTCTCATTCTCTTCCTAAAGCCCCATTGCCCTTCTCTGCATGTGTTCCTTGCGCGTTTGCTAATGTGCCCATGTGTTTATAAGTGGGTCGGTTTTCTCTCAATCGGCCACTCTCCCTTTCTCATCTCTGTCTGTATCTCTGTCGTCATACTTATTTTCTCTCGGTTTCTCTCTTTCCATTCTCTCTCCCTGCGTGTGGCTGCGTTTGATGGTGAGCAAATTTGTCCAAAGACATAGGGTCGCCTGTATCTCTGTCTGCCCCCTGGGAGGCCCAAAGAGACATGAGAAACAGAAACACCTCCCCTGGGATCCAAAGTGTGTCAGTCATTCCGGCGGCGGGCAGCGTGGAAATCCAGCGCCCCTGCTTCTCACTACTGTTGCCGTCACTGGGTTGGCCCGTGTTGAAACGCTAATGAGACGTTTGGTCGGCATCTGAAGGACAGCTTCTTTCCTGTGTGCGTTTCTCGGTGCTATGTTGGCTGGGACTAGCCATTCACAGTTTGCGCTTCAGACTGCTCATTTGAAAGGCTGATATTATG
>JAPMUY010001144.1:157500-174548 GCA_026901105.3 Galaxias olidus
CTCTCTCTTTCTCTCTCTCTCTCTCTCTTCTTATTTCTTTGTCACTCTTGATTGTGAAAGCTGTAAGAACTACTAACTGCGCCATGATAGTGGTCTTCCTCATTTACTTGTGCAAAAATTAATCAAGAGTTCAATGTTAAATAAGTGCCAACTATAATATGGAGGAATATCCCTTTAAACACTTTACATACGTCTTTCCAGTTTCAGAACCTTGGACAGCGCATCGGTCGTTCGCTACAACAAAACCAGAAGCAATATCCTCTGGGTTTGTTGTAGTTTAGTATAGTATAACTATTATCGTTCATCTCGAGTCTGCCTATAATCACACTTTCCTAAACTGCATAAATATACAACTATTTTTTGAAATACTCCCCGCCCCTTTTTCACAGTGTGTGTAGGCTAGCATGTTTACCGGAGTCAACGAGGAGCTGATGGAATCCTGAACCACAACGGCGCACATCTGGCAGTACAGACTGAATTATGACTGAGACAAGGGCAGGTTTATCGAGTTATCTTGTTGTAATCGAAGGTCTTGCTGGTGTTTAGCCTTACCATATGCTCATGACGCACGAGTGTAGCTCACAGTCCTCAAGTAGTAGTAGCCTAAATATTGGTTGTGCTGTTTTGAGTTGATGTTTTTAAAAAGGAGTCGCGTCTAATATTGGTTAGGTTATCTCCCTTCACGGTTCTTAGTAGCCTTCCGGCCAAATAGGCTATAATTATCTGATATTACGGCTTAAAATTGTCGCGCACCCTGAAGATTTGCATCGTTAATTGCGACTTCACAATGACAGCTGCGAAAGAACAATCGAAAAAGAAAACGAAGGACGGATCAGAAGAGGTACAACTGTTATTTTGAATGTATTATGTTGTAACCTGCATGACGTAGGTTTTGCGTTGTACGCATCTCGATTTGATCCCCGAAGAATTTACCTGAAAACTCTATATATCGTTCTGTATCTTATTTTTTCAGTTTCTTTTACTAAACTTTTACATGTTTGCTAAACCTTTGGGGTTTTCTATTGACCTAGGGTAATAGTAAAGACATTCAACACATTCAATATGTATAAGTACGCACAATGCAGACAGCACTGAGGATAGGCTACTTGCTGACTTTGTGAATGTCATGCAAAAGAGAATGGTTAGGGGTTGAATTGTTTATAAAAATAAGAAAGGAGTCATTCAATCAAAGGTCACTCCACTTTGGTTAATGTAATTTTTCGAGAAAAAATTTGGATAATGTCTTGTACATTTTTGTACCCACCACATTTTAAACAGAACCGGGCTTCATTGCACATGTAGAACCAGATCAGATAAAAGGCCACCACAGCTCAGAGATGATTAAATCTTCCAAAGAACCACTGCAAATCTGGACAAATCCATTGTCAACGCCATTAGGCAGCTAGTTGACCATTCAGTGGGAACTTGGATGGCAGATACATTTGACAGGGAAATGTGTGGCTGGATGCTCATCACTGATTTGATCATCTTTGGGCTCCTCGGAATGTTATTTGGCCTCTCGAGGGTTTTGGCTGGGTAACTCGTAGATGTGAACTAATGTGCCTTGAGAACCATTGACGTGGCTCGGAATGCCTAGTTCACTGGAGTGTGTGTGTGTGTGTGTGCGTATGTGTGTCTATTTTTGTGTGTGTGTGTGTTTGTGTCTGTGAGTGGTGGGGCTGTGTGTCAGTGAGCTGATCTGTTATTACATGCTGTCTGTCATTCAGTCCGTTAGGACATGTGTCTGTCCGTCATTCTGTCTGTTAATCCATATGTATGTCTGTGTTTGAGTGTATTTGAATGTTTATCTCCGTTCGCAGCGTGTTTGTGTGTGTGTGTGTGTGTGTGTGTGTGTGTGTGTGTGTGTGGGTGGGTGGGTGAAGTAGTCCTGTGAAACAGGAATCATAAGGAGCGTCACTGTGTCTCAGTGGGAGACGGTGTCGTCACGCGGGGGATTCCTGCCCCCCTGTCTAGAGAGAACTCAACGTGCAGCCTACGAACGAGAGGGGACACAGTGGTGTCATGGCGGACCTGACCTTTGACCCTTACTATAGTCACGTTCGGTCCTGAAAACGGCCGGGTTTAGGAGCAGTGACACGGACGTATTTGTTGGAGAACGAGCGTGTCAGACCTTAGGTTGTAGAAAGAGTCACAACGAACAAAATGTCTTTGCTATTTGGAAATCAGGCGTGCCATGGATTAGAAAAGGCTGAAAGGACGTGGGGACATGTGGACCTGTGCACTTTTGCCCCCCCATATCCGTAGGGCCAACGGCCAAGCCTGAACCCTCCCCAGCCCCCCCCCCCCCCCCCCCCCCAGCCCCCATCTTCCTTCTCCTCTTATGAAAACCCATCTGATAGCAGGCCACGGGAGTTTAACGACGGCATGTCAACTCACAATCAAATATTTATACGCGTAAAGGTTGCCGTAGCCACGAATACTTGTCTTGGATCAAAATGGAAGGAGCGAGTTGAAGATGGCTGTGCTCGGCTGTGTCCGTTGTATGCACTCGGTATGTCTGACTACGAGGTGCGCTGAGCTGGAGGCCGTCGCAACAGGTTGGAATGCACACACGCTGAGTATTTGTTCAGGGAAAATGGAGCCCTCGTACAACCGCGCGTGAGACCGCATGGAAAAACCTCAAGGCTGTAAACAAAGCCGATGTCTGGGAATGTGATACATTCTCCCCGCCATGAATTAAACAGGAGTCTGAGATGGATGTTTTTATTTCAATGGGTAAAAAATGCAGTGAAATGAACTGACTGGGAATTGTGTAAACAGCTAAGAAAATAGTAAAAAAAAAATGTTTTGTTACTTCTACAAAATAAATAATTTCACGTCTTCATATACTGTACAGAATATAGAGCTTTCTTTTTTTCCATTTCGCGTTCTTTTAGACGGTGGCATGTAGGGTCAGTAGGGTCAAGTGACGACAGATGCCATGCCAACCCCCCCCCCCCCCCCGCTCCCCTCTCAGTCCAAACAAGTCGTTAAGATATGGTCCACTTTTTTGTCCCTCTTTTGCATGCTGTCTGGCTTTATCTCCCTCTCTCTCTCTCTCTCTCTCTCTCTCTCTCGCCATCCAGCTCTGTCACATAATTCCACTTTCAGAATCTGGATGATGCCGGAATATTCTCCAGGCATCATTACAATAATCGCTATACCCCCCCCCCCCCTCTCTCTCCATCCCCACCCACCAACATAGAAAAAGTAATTTGCCCTTCACTCAGCTTCAATGTTGCGTTGTGTACCAAGATCCTCCTATTAGCGGGTGGAACCTTGGAAGTAGAGTGGCAACGAGGGAAGCGTCTTGAATCACTTAGCCCGCTGAAGCACGCGCTGACACTGAGACACTCCAATACTGGGAACACATTATGGCCCAGATGTGAGGAAAGGCATTCCATTGATACAGGGCTAATTGAGACCTTGTCAAACTGCATTAGCCGGAACCGTTTCCCCTCAACCTTAGCATTCGAGTGGTTACGAATGGGTTTAGTACTGCTCGTGGCTTCTTTCTTTGGCAATGTTTTTGTTTTCTCTGTGGCTGGATGAGACACAAACACCGACCCGCGCAGTATATGGGAAATGAAGGGAAAACACGTTTTTGTTCTCCATGGACACGGGGAGACGGGGAGCAGACGTCTCCGTGAAGATCCCTGTGTTTTCCCTTTCAACGCAAAGCGGGAAAAAGCACCGCTCTGTACGTGCTGCCAACCGGCCAGAGAGAACTCACCTCTCCGTTGGCTATTGTCGTTGCGTCCGTCTGCCGGAAGAAAACACGTGGTCTACGGCTAAACAGACCGCCCTTGTCTCTATTGTTGGGTCTTGACATCTCTGCCCCCTCTTCAAGAGCTGGTCTGCTAGACGAACGGACAAAAGTTGTCCGAATCCTTTTCCGTGAAGTCAATCCAATGAGGAAACGGCCTTGAGCTTGGACAGGTGACATGGTGACAGGGACCACGGCATCAGCTGTGCGTGACGGCCGGGGATTTATCCAGGTTGCTTTGTCGACTACTTGATCTCTCTGGAAACATGTATTTGTTTTCGGGGCCATTTCTGTGTAATCCCCATGATTCTCCGTAACTCTCCGTGGTTTGATCTTTGGAAGTGAATTGTTCTGGTTCAAATTTCTTTTCTCTTTACTCCACTTGTGCGTGCGTGCGCGCGCGTGTGTGTGTGTGTGTGTGTGCACGTGTTCTAGCCGGATTTCTCTGACCAGAGCCCTTCACAAAGGAACTATAAAGGGATCGCCATCTCCTTGCTGGTCATCGTGGTGGTCTGCTCCCTCATCACCCTGTCTGTGGTCGTCCTCACACCAGGTAGGCAAACGTGTGTGTGTGTGTCCGTGTGTGTGTACCTGTGTCTGTGTGTGTCTGTGTGTGTGTGTACCTGTGTCTGTGTGTGTCTATGTGTGTGTGTGAGTGTCTGTGTCTGTGTGTGTGTGTGTGTGTGTGTGTGTGTGTGTGTGTGTGTGTGCGCGCGCGTCACTATGACCGTAAGCATATGCGTGGGTTAGAGGAGGATGCGTTTGTTTGGATGTTGGACACATTTGGTAATTGTGTTAATACGCTGAACTTGGGTGAACTTGCGTGTTCGTGTGTGTGAGTTTGTGTGGGCAGAAGAAATATCTGTTGCTCGGAACGTGGCTTCCTTTGTGCGGAGACCCTCCGCTGTCTGACTCAGTGGGACAGCAAAAGATCGACGCTCGAGCATTTCGGCGAGACGGTCTTTGAAACTAACGCTCACTTTCTGTATTCGCAGCCGAGGGCACCAGCGGCTTCAACTCCAAGCTCACCGTGAGCGACCTCTTCAGTCCAGAGTTCACCACGCACGACCCCCAAGCCAGATGGATAAGTGGTAAATGGCGCCGTTCATGCGTTTTTTTATTCATTTTTGAAATTGTTGTAAATTGTAGTTTTCTTTTTCTTTCCCTGCGGGGAAAAGCTGGGACACGACCCGGCCCCAAAGCACGGACGTTGCCACACGCTGTGTACCTTGTAGGAGGTGACTTCCTGCCGATGCAGGAAGCAGGAAGCAGGAGCTGTTGGTTGCTGAGCCGTCGGGTCGGTAAAGAATGGCTCGGCGCCGCTTTGATCTCAGCAGCTCTCTCTCCGTCCCACCCTCCGCGGCTTGGGCCCCATAGCAGCGCTATCTGTGACAATGTGTGTGTGTGTGTGTGTGTGTGTGTGGGGGGGGGGGGGGATTGGTCCCGTCTGCATGGACACTGCCTCTCCTCTGGCCACCTAATTGAACCCCCCGTGGGAGCCCCGCTCCCGGCTCTCCATGTGAAATCAACTCTTACGACGCTGCACGGCGGCCCTCCGTGGGACAGCCGATCAAACCGGTGACGTCGTACCCCGCTGCTCTCGTCGTGGGATGTGCCACGGGGGGGGGGGGGGGTCATGTTTAGTGGTGGGGTCGCTGGCCGTCTCTCACTCAGTCTGCCGTCTCCCTGTCTGCGCGGGCTACACAGCTTCCATGGCGGCACCTTGGTATCGTAGAACTGACTCGGACGTCAGAAGATGGGCGTTCTATTCTATTCCGTTCCATTCTATTCTCTTCTATTCTCTTCTCTTCTATGCTTCAGTTTTAGTGAGGCGGCGTTTGTAAAGTGGCAGGTAATTCCGTCCCCCCCCCCCCCGATTTGAAAGTGAAATCAGAAATGCGCCCGCTTGATGCGGCAAAACGGAACCATCATCTCAGGCCTTTGTGTGCAGGCTCTTGGTCCTCCCCAGCCCGCTGTGAACCACCAACAATGGTTTCACACGTTTTACGTGAACGCAGTAGCAATGAGAAAGCCTATTTGGCCGGGTGTTACATGACTATAATATCAGAGGTATGGATGAAGGGAATCTCATGTATCGGCTACGAACGCCCGGGGGGCTTTTTTTTTTTTTCTTACGCACAGAGCCTCTTATAGCTGACCTGCATTGATTTGCTACGTTTGGTTCGCGTTACCCCGGCAACCACTCCGTCTCCTCTCCAAAAGATATCTATTTCAGTTTTTGAGGTGGCAGTAAATTATTCTGCTTATTGTAGGCAGCCCTAATGCCTGATTAATACAAATTAGAGCCGCCAATCCCCCAGCAACCCCCCCCCCCCCCAACCCTCCCCCCGGACGAGTGAGTCGGTCGGGAATGGCGTGGGTTTGTTTACCGCGGGGAACGTCTCGTGTGTTTGGAGCCGGACAGTGAAAAGACACCGTGCACCCTTCACGTCGAGCGGCCTGTGTGCCCTTATTAGGGCCAGTGGCCGGGTGAGCGTACACAAGCGAGTGCTGCTTCTGGTGTGGTCTCACTGTCACGGTCCCCCCTTCAGGACGCGCGCCTCAGGCTGCACGACGCACGCGCTATGGGTGATGAGAAACAGTCAAACCTCCGCCGCGTAGCACTGAACAGGCAGCGCCGGTCCATGGCCCAGGGTCTCACAGTTTACTGGCGCGGCTGTAAATGTCTGCCGTTACTGAGTCCACGCTCATTCCATTTTGAATGGAATCAATTGGATGTGCGAGGGGAAAGGATTCTTTCGACTACGCCGAAAGTGTGTGGAGATTTGTACATTAACACTTTTTCAGGCACTCAAATGTAGTGAGTGCTATCCGTCACACAAGTATGATAAAACATGTAATATTCCACTAACTCCCAATAACAGTTATTTATAAAAAATATATATATCATTGACGGTTTGAGCCCCAGTAGCCTTTGCTGCAGCCCAACTAAAAAAAGGCTGAGTGCAGAAGTTCTATCCCTGGTGCCTCAGAAGCTGCACCGCCTCTCTGGCACAGCACCCGCTCCATTTAACCTCACCCGGCATGCCAGAATGAGGGCTTCCGCCGCCGGCACGGCCCTCCTTGACCCCCCCCCCCCCCCACAAAGCCCACGGTCAAAGTTTAATGAAGTCGGTGTTTCTCTTTGGCCGCGAAAGGCGTCGCCAAGGACAAGCGAGCGGCCCCCATAGCGAGCACGTCCATCACTCTCACGTCTCCAGGCCCGGCGGAGGAAGTTTGGTCTCTGCGCCGGGCGTTATTAAGTGGCCATTAGCAGATCAATCCAAGTGTCTGGGGATGGAGAAACAGAGCAGAGGGGATGAGCGTATGAACCTGTGAAGGCGAAGGCAGTTTTTTAAGACACGTTTTAAGTGTTTCCATGCCTGAATAGTAAGCATCGACCCATCACAGTGGCACGCGCATCAACAGCTTGTGTTTAGACCACTAACCCCCCCCCCCCCCCACAGCAAACACATGTCAGAGATTAAGTCTTTTACGGGAGTGTATGGATTTGGCAAGGTTTGGGGAAAAAAGGGGCAGGCACGCGGAGCTGCTCAGAGCAGGCTGGGCCACAAATCCGTGACATCATTTGAATTCACGTGCGTACATGGTCCCCCCTTTTTCTTCCCGGAGGTACCTGGGGTAGTTGAAAATGAAACGTTCCTCTTCTCTCCCCCGTCGTTTGCACAGAGTCAGAGGTGGTGTACAGGAACCGCGACGGCCACGTGATCAAGTTCGACTTCGCCTCCAACGAGACGGACATCCTGCTGAGGAACAGCACGTTCGTGAGTGGAGACGGACGTTACCTTCTTCTGTTGTTGTTGTTGTTTTCTCCTCCTTTTATTGAATTGAATGGGCAGGCCTCTCCGTTGGCCTCCTTTCACCAGCGATATGGCTGGGCTGAGGAGGGAAGCCAACTCTCTGACTAATAGGTCATGTTGTGTCTGTTGCATAAGGCTGGGAGATAAGCGGATTTGTCGCTCTTTGGCAAACTTGCTTTTGTCCATTTAATTATCTGGCGGAAAACGGAGCTGGACTGCAGTAGCAGTGGGCTAAAGCGGTTTCAAAAGGCACTAGCCATGCACTACAGACTGGCCTTGCTGTAATGCTCAGTAAATAAGTCAAAGCTCCTGTTAGGTTGAACTATTATGTATTGATGTACCAGTTGTCGAAATAAGTAGTACATGAAACATACTATTGACCTCGATTGCTATGCTTTTATATATATTTTTTTCTTTTACTTTTTCCAGATCTCTTTCAAAGTGGCAAAATATGAGCTCTCGTCAGACCTCAAGTATGCACTCTTTGCTTACGACGTCAAACAGGTATTTAAAACGGAAGACCTATTTAAGTCAACAGGGAATGTACAGCATGCGAGCAAAGCCAGTCATGGTGTCACAATGTTTCCAGTTGGCATTTGACAACTTTTACGGGGAAAAACACGTTATTTTTAAGATAATTATTTACATGTCTGGAAGCTTTTGAATGTAATAAAAAGCCTCTGATATTGCTTGCGAGAATGCTTTTACTTTTTGAGAGTGCTTTTCATAGCACTGACTCAAGCTGATCGGAGCATCGTACTCTTGAACTGTGAAGAGAGGAGTAAAGAGGGAGGGAGGGATGGAGAGAGAGAGAAGGAAAGGAAGGAGAAAAGGAGGGAGGGAGGAAAAGGTGTGTGATAGGACCGGCTTCATTACTGGTTCCCTTGACCCCCCAACTGTCTCAGAGAGACGAAACAATCCAAATACTCTGGAGATGAAGGCAGGGGTTAAGACAGGAAGACTTCAGAGTTTGACTTCTGTTAATTAGTTTTGTAACATAATTAGCTTTATATTTGTTTATTTATTCGTAAAATGAGGAATTCAGTAGGATGTTTATTTTTTGCTTATTTTTACCTGAGTCTCGCTAGCCTAGGTTTGAGAACTTTTGTGACACGGTCAACTATTAAGAATCCAACATTTTCAATCAAAGAATCGTAAGATTTTTTTCCAATTATGTTTTGCAATTTGTACACCGATTATTGCGTGTCTTAATCAAATTCCAGGTGTATCGATATTCGTATACAGCGTCCTACATTGTTTACAACATCCATACAAGGTAAGCATCCAGATTCCGTCCTGAATTGATTTAGCCAATAAATTAACTTTTCACACCCACACACACACCACATTCACACTGCAGCATCATAAATACAGCAACAGATGGTGTTTGTTCATGGATATGTGTGTGCGTGTGTGTGTGCGTGTGTGTGTGTGTGTGTGTGTGTGTGTGTGTGTGTGTGTGTGTGTGTGAGTGTGTGTGTGTGTGTGTGTGTGTGTGTGTGTGTGTGTGCGTGCGTGCGTGTGTGTGTGTGTGAGTGTCTCAGAGAGGTGTGGGAATTGAACCCTCCAGAGGTTCAGAATGCTGTGCTCCAGCACGCAGCCTGGGGAAGCCAGGGACAGCAGCTGGTGAGTGTGTCACTCTTTGATGATGTCACGCTACCGACTCCTCTTTTTCATTTGCTTTCTATCCTACCATTTAGAGTTCACTGATCTCACAAGCCATTAATGAACGATTGACTAAAGGAATGGAGAAAGGAAGGGGAAGTAGATTATTCAAATGAGCCTGGAATACAGGACTGTGCATTCATAGGTCTATTCACGTTATGCATTCCTTTAATTAGCCATTTGAGACCAATAGAACATCACGATTTTGTTTCCGGAACCATCATGGCACGCCGAACCAATTTTTTCTTTTTCTGTTATAATGCTATGCTTTACCAAGATGGAGACGAAAATGTATTCAGCAAAACAGAAGCTTCCTTAATGAGTTTCTTTTCGAGGTAAAACAGGCAAATTAAAATAAAGAGTTTTTGACAGTTGGAAAGCCGTTGCCTCGAGAACAGATGAAAAAAAAAAAAAGTCCTGGCAACATACCGTAATGAGCGCCGCCATGGTTACAGTTGACCTTCGCTTACCGCAAAGAGCAGAATGCCTTACCTCACATCTTCCCTCCTCTCTTATCCCTTCTTTTTCCTCCCTCTTCCCTTTTTTTTTCTCTCTCTCTCCTCTCCCATTTTCTCTCAGATCTACATCTTTGAGAACAACATCTATTACCAGTCCGATGTGCGAAGCAATTCCCTCCGGATCACCTCCTCGGGCATGGAGGGAGTCGTTTTTAATGGAATCGCCGACTGGCTGTACGAGGGTCCGTATGAATGCCAATTTACACGTCCAAGGCTCAGCCAAGGACACCTATAGAGAGGGCAGTGGCGCTGCGAGGAGAGAGAGAGAGAGAGAGAGAGAGAGAGAGAGAGAGAGAGAGAGAGAGAGAGAGAGAGAGAGAGAGAGAGAGAGAGAGAGAGAGAGAGAGAGAGAGAGAGAGAGAGAGAGAGAGAGAGCACGCTTTTTCACGGGGATTCCTAGGTTCACAGAGTCCCCTTTGCTCCGGCTATACAAAGGGATGTGGCCCGTTGAAGCACCTCGTCGGCGCCGCGTGCGACCCGTCGGAGAGCTGAGAGGGAGGGAGGATCAGGGTATTTTTTGCAGAGGGGAAATATATTTTTACCTCGGTTTTGCCGTGACTAGATTTAGGTTTCACCCCGTGATGTTTTGCGACTTGACAGCGGGTCAATTGTTTTCGACCTCTTGTGATCCTATCCAATTTTATTCAAAATGTACGCTCGGTCATGCTCATCTAGTTTAGCTTTTTTGTTTTATTGCCACATAAACATCCGCCATCTTAACGCTGTGAGATTGGATCACAAACACCTGAAGGTCAATGCAATCACAGCATCTCTGTATATGTCAGGCGGTCGGGGACCCTGTGTCCAACTGATTGCTGTTACAAACTGCTAGATTGACAAGAGATTATGTGAAAGGTTTTAACCCGTGTTTTCTATTCTTCCAATGGCATGTGCTTCAGAGGAGGTCCTGCAGAGCCACATTGCCCACTGGTGGTCCCCAGATGGCGAGAGACTGGCCTACCTGACCATCAACGACACCCTGGTGCCTAATACGGTGATCCCTCAGTTCACTGGCAGCACTTACCCCAAGGGACTACAGTTCCCATATCCTATGGTGAGGACTACATAGGAAGTGTAAATCACCCTCGTTGTTATTTGTCCAACATTTTGGGTAGAAAAACTAGACTTCAACCCCAAAAAAAAACCAAGCACTTCAATTTCAAGACGACTCATCGTTGACTTTCCACAGTTTACTCTTATTCACCAGGACAATAGGAATATTGCATCTCTTTCTATGTTTGGAGGGCGTTATTTTGCTATTGTACACTGTAAAATCGAATTAGTTAACCTTACTTAGAAAAAGCATGCAAATCGATTGCCTGAAAAACACAAGTAAAGTGGAATAGGAATTGTATGTTGTTCTTACTAATCAATAGTTTTCTTTACTTGGTTCTTTTTCCACTTTACTTAGTTTATTTAAGTAAGGTTAACTAATTCGATTTTACAGTGTACTAGAGTGTACTAGAGACTTACCTCGACCCAAGACCACAGTGCTCTTTTCCATAGGTCGGATACCTCCTCTTACCAATACAAGAGGGAAACATAATTCCTATTCTAGGCTACAGTCAGCACATGAGCGACTCCAGCTGCAGTATCCCATTGTGACGCCGTACAATCCTCGATAGGCTATAATTCACTTTTCTTTCATGGTTCCTCGAGTAAGCGCGTGTCCCTGCGTATGTTGTAACAAGGCCACGATGCAGCATTTAGAACCTTGGTGAAGACATGGGCGTCCATTGAAGCATGCTCTGGTTAGGACCATGGGCCGTTGTTGCTGACTGAAAACAAAATGGGGGGAAAAAAACAGACAAATCTGTAACACAGCATTGTCATGTCCTTAAAGGGACTTTTCCCAAACCCCCCATGTCTGCCAGACAGTAAATAGCAGTCTGCCATTGTGAAATTATCCTCATGAAGTCTCAACTGTCATCTTGACTTTGGATTGGACTCCCTACTTTTGTGTTGCTTTCATGGACAGTGGGCTCGCAGTGTAGAATATGCAGCACACCCTGTCAAAAAATACACAAAGATAGATGACAAATGTCAACCGTTCGACGAGTGTGATGCTTTTCTGCGTCAAATTACGCTTGGTTATGCGTCAAAACAATATGAGATGAAACCCACCGAGGTTTATCCGGAATGGCCAGCGTGACAACAAGGATGTGGCCATGCTGCGAACCCGTTTCTCGGAAGGCAGCCATTACAGTTGTTTACAGAGTTGTTTACAGAGTTTGTATTGCGGCTGAGTCATACCCACTGTTGACCTGTTTTGCCCGCAGGCTGGCCAGCCCAACCCCACCGTCCGAGTGTTTGTGGTGAACCTGTACGGACCGACACACACTCTGGAGCTGGCCCCCCCCGATGACCTGAGATTCAGGTGAGTCAGAGACACGGGAAGACGTGCAGACAAACACACGCATGCAGGCAAACACCTGTTTGTGCATCCATCCATCCATCCATCCTTCCATCCATCCATCCATCCAGCCATCCTTTCATACATCCATACACAGAGACCCACACACAGATGACAGCAGAGTGGCCTATTCACAAACACACACGCACGCACACGCACGCACACACACACACACACACACACACACACACACACACACACACACACACACGCACACACACACACACACACGCACGCACACGCGCACACACACACACACACACACACACACACACACACACATCAAGCACACACAGAAACATGTTCCAGGCCGTTCCAGGCACCTGACTGATGGAAGGACCGGGCGTGGCTGTGACCTACATTCTCCCCCCCTGTGCTCTGCTTTGTGGCCCCAGGGAGGTTTACGTGACGACGGTGGAGTGGACGAGCAGCACTCATGTGGCGGTGCGCTGGCTCAACCGGCCCCAGAACGCCTCGCTGCTGTCTCTCTGCGACGCCACCTCGGGGACCTGCGTCAAGGTGGGTTCCCATGGCAACGGCAGAGCCAGACCCGGACCCCCGGCGGTCCCCGGCCCTCCCATGTCGCCGAGCGGAAGGCACAAACACTTTTAAGGGTGATGGCGCACGTTCTCTGCCACGTTTGGTTGGAGCTTGCTTCGGAAAGGGACTGAGGTTTTCAGGAGGATATCACTCTAGGTGAATGAAAGGCTCTTTACAAGGGTTTGTAGGCAGACTCTGTTCTGTGCGGCTCTGGCTCTCCTACCCAATGCTGATAAAGTTACTCTTATGGACTGCTCTTTGATTCTGCCTATAAATCCTGTGCACAATATTACTCATTGAATTCTTCACTTTTAGGTCTAATATGTGAACTATGTGTCTGTTGGGAACAGTTTTTTTATTATTTGATTTATTTTATTGTTGATTTGGGCTGCTGCCTCGCGCCCAGCTCTCGCTTGAAAAATAGGTTTTTAATCTCAATGTGAATTCTCCTGGATGAATAAGGATTTACTCAAACAAATAATAAAGATATTGAAAAGGTAAACATAGCGACCAAATATATAATATAAAAAAGCCAAGCTTCGCTCGTAGAAAGGTGTTTACAGACCCAGAGACGGTTTCATCTTTCACTCTCATTTGAATTCATGGTTCAGAAGTCATCTTTTTATGTCACAAACAGTGTGGCCTATGTGGTGTGTCAACGCCCCGTGGCGGCTTTACATACTTGACTTTGGTTGTTTTTCAGAGACATGAAGAAACGACGGACCTCTGGCTGACCAATCAGGTAGCGAAGCATCTCCTCTCAGCCCCTCACCACACCAATAGAAGACACCGACGTGTTCACTTACAATAACTGATATTGGCCAATAGGGAGTGTATCACTGAACAGTAACACAAGGCTCATTCTCCAGAACCAGGTTCCGGTGTTCTCCAAAGACACCAGCCGACTCTTCCTGACTCTGCCGGTGAAGCAGGGCGGACAGGGAGAATTCCGTCACCTCACCATGTTCACCAAGAAGGTGCGGACGCGGGACACACACACACACACACACACACACACACACACACACACACACGCAACGAGCCGTATGCAATTATGATCGTCTGAGAAGATGCTCAAACAATCTCTCCTCCTGTTACCGAACCGGTCCGTCGTGTTTCATATCTGAGATGCAGAGAAGCCATACACATGTAATATGAAAGCTTTTCGTGTGCTTGTAGATGAGAAGCGATCAAAACGAGGTGCGCCACTTGACATCCGGCAACTGGGAAGTGACCAGGATCGCAGCGTACGACGAGGACAACCAAATCCTGTGAGTACGGCTGCCGCAGGAACACTCCGTGATCCGTCCTGAAACGGCGTCGCTGTCGGTAAACTATCTGTTTGATGGATCAATGGGTTTGTGTCTCTTCCATGGACAGATATTACCTGAGCACGGAGCACTCCCCCCAGACGAGACACCTGTACAGGTAGGCCAATACGTTGAACTCTGCCTGTGTAGGTAGGCCAATACGTTTAACTCTACCTGTACAGGTAGACCAATATGTTTAACTCTGCCTGTGTAGGTAGGCCAATACGTTTAACTCTACCTGTATAGGTAGGCCAATACGTTTAACTCTACCTGTGTAGGTAGGCCAATACGTTGAACTCTGCCTGTGTAGGTAGGCCAATACGTTGAATTCTACCTGTGTAGGTAGGCCAATACGTTTAACTCTACCTGTACAGGTAGGCCAATACGTTTAACTCTACCTGTGTAGGTAGGCCAATATGTTTAACTCTGCCTGTGTAGGTAGGCCAATACGTTGAACTCTACCTGTGTAGGTAGGCCAATATGTTTAACTTTACCTGTGTAGGTAGGCCAATACGTTGAACTCTACCTGTGTAGGTAGGCCAATATGTTTAACTCTACCTGTGTAGGTAGGCCAATACGTTGAACTCTGCCTGTGTAGATAGGCCAATACGTTGAACTCTGCGTTGCCAGGCTGAAAGGTCTTACCTGAGCGCTGCGCTCCCTCATTAACCTTCTCTCGCTCGCACCAGCGTCTCGACCGTAGGCCTGTTCCCGCGGCGATGCGTGACCTGCGAGCTGAATCTGGAGGAGTGCACGTTCTTCGACGCCCACGCCAGCCCCGACACACAGCACGTCATCCTGCCGTGTAGAGGTAAGCGGTCACCAAAGCAACGGCGACCACAGGAGACGTCCGACCGATCCCCTTACCTCGGCGCGGTCAACGTCTGATACTGTTCTACGAGGGCACGAGGCATGTCGATGGCAACGTCAACTATGTGTCGCTTTTTCACCCGTTTTGGAACAGTAATACTAGCACACAGTGCTGGTGTCCCACTGAAGTCTGAGGAAGGTTCATATAGATGGTGTTCAGTCTCGCGGTGACTGGGGGTTGAGGGGGTGCTGTGAGGAATTGTGAAAGAATTTCAAAGAAGATTTAGAAAACACAATAATATTTGGCAGCAACGGAAAATGCAATTTATTTTTCAAACAACCACCAAAGGGATGTTTCTCCCCCGTGAGTGTGTCTGTGGAAGGAGATGAGCGTGTCCCTTATCTCCTTGCTCTAGGTCCCGGGGTGCCCTCCGTGTTGCTCCTCAGCTTCGATAACGTCAACTGTAAGTATTCCTCGTTTCCCTCTTTTCATCTTATTCCAACCCCTTTAAAGAAAGACTCACAGGCCCGGTTTCCCCGGGATTAAGTAGGTCTAGTCGACACCTCACTGTCAATGGAGATTTTCCATTGAAAATGTGTTTGTAGTCTAGGACTTGTCTTAATAATCCCTGTACGGGAAACCGGGCTATGGCGTCTATCTAGGTGTTTAGTTGGATTATTGCTGGTGGTCCGGTGTCATAGGTGGACGTTCTTACGTTTTGCCTGCGGCAGTCGTGGCCCAGGGTGGTCTTACTTAAGCAGAAGGGATTCTGACACCTGTGAGCCCGCAGGTTGTCAAACCCAATGAAAGTCAATGGATTGGTTTGGTCTAATCTGTCCCACACGACAAGCGTGAACACCTTCTCCTCGTAATCTCTATACATTCAACAATGTATAATAATAATAATAATAATAATAATAATAATAATATAAAGTGTGTCCTAAGATTATGTCTTGACTTTTCATAGTACCGCAACATGCTGTACTGTTGAATCGGCTCAGACATGCTCCAGGCTATGTCGTTTTTTACTGAGTGCACAGATGTGACTCCTGTTCCTGGAGACCATGATCATCTCACCGAATAACTATTTCACTTGATGGTATCCGGTAAGTGCAGCCGTTATTCCCACAATGGCCTCTAACGATGATGTTTTTTACCCTCCGCCAGCCTACTTCATCTTGGAGAACAACATGCCCTTGCGCGCGGCTCTGGAGAGCAAAATCATGCCGGAGACGGAGGTCAGGGTCATCGCTAGCGACGGTTTCGGTAAGGAGAGCTCGGAACACTGCCCACTCGGAATTGCTTCGTTCAGACCGGAGGGACGTGCATATTTCATGTGAGCTGCTCTTTTGGGGAAAGCAGTGAGGGAGCCCCCTTTGAAGGGAGAACAGTTGAATCAGGCCCATTGGATAGGAGCCTGTGGTTTCAGGCTGATGCTATACTTGAAATGATACTATACTGTGATACTACAATGATACTAAATGATCAGTATTTTATTCATACTTTGATTAACTTTGTACGGTGTCCTTGAGTTATTAGAAAGGTGCTTGTAAATCCCATGTATTATTATTTTATTATTATTTAAATGATATTACCCTCCAGGGATCAATGAAGTATTTTCCATTCCATTCCATGTTTGCACAGTTGACCACATCACCGTGGCCCTGAGCCCCCTGTTTCTCTCTCTGCCCCCCCTGAGCCCTCTGTTTCTCTCTCTGCCCCCCCTGAGCCCTCTGTTTCTCTCTCTGCCCCCCTGAGCCCTCTGTTTCTCTCTCTGCCCCCCTGAGCCCTCTGTTTCTCTCTCTGCCCCCCTGAGCCCTCTGTTTCTCTCTCTGCCCCCCCTGAGGCCCCCCTGAGCCCTCTGTTTCTCTCTCTGCCCCCCTGAGCCCTCTGTTTCTCTCTCTGCCCCCCTGAGCCCTCTGTTTCTCTCTCTGCCCCCCTGAGCCCTCTGTTTCTCTCTCTGCCCCCCCTGAGCCCTCTGTTTCTCTCTCTGCCCCCCTGACCCTCTGTTTCTCTCTCTGCCCCCTGGCCCTCTGTTTCTCTCTCTGCCCCCCTGAGCCCTCTGTTTCTCTCTCTGCCCCCCTGAGCCCTCTGTTTCTCTCTCTGCCCCCCCTGAGGCCCTCTGTTTCTCTCTCTGCCCCCCTGAGCCCCTGTTTCTCTCTGTCCCCTCCCCCCTGAGCCCTCTGTTTCTCTCTCTGCCCCCC
>JAPMUY010001145.1:0-97500 GCA_026901105.3 Galaxias olidus
TTGAAAGTTCGAAACAAAGCAATGTTTTTGTGCCTATCCCTGAACTGTACGTCATTGTTGAAAATGTCCTATTTACCGACTAGCCAGTGGTTTAACCCTCCTGCTATCTTAAATTTACTAACATCCTTTGTCCTGGGGGTCATTTTGACCTCGCTAATTTAAACCTTTAAAAGATGTATTTATGTCTCTTTGTGGACCACATACATCTAGCTGCCTTTCAAAAAACATAACTCCCCCCAGCCCCCCTTATACAATGTTAAAGTTGTCTCCTCCCCCGTGTGGTTTGAACTACAGGAAGTTCTCGCCATACTAAATGCATGTATGTTAGGTCGGGTTGGGGTCCTAAAGCATATGGAAGTGTTTTGAAGATTATAAAATTATTATTGATGGTCACCCAAAAATCAGTCACGTCCACCAGAATAAATCTGTCTAAATTCTTATTTTTACATATATGTTTTATACAGCTAAAACAGCCTGGGGTCAAATTGACCCCAAAGAACACCGATGCACACATGTGTACAGGACATTGAAAACATATAATCATGTAAATTTGATATTTAACCATTACATCAGGAAATATCAATCCTTTATGGCAGCATAGCTCTTTGTGGCCCAGTAAAGACTCTCCATTGTTAACTTTGAATGTATCAACCATTTAGGAACAACCTTGGTGGCCCTTCCAAACGATAAGGATCATAAACACAACTTTAAATGCATATCAGTCAATTTTATTTTTTATTTACATAGTTGACTGAATAATAAATCATAATTTTGGTGAAGCATCCATGCATACAGTACAACTCGATTTTCCAAATGATCAGACCCTTCATAGTTAGACAATAAAAAAATGCATCAGTGTGCTATTTTTAAATACAAATCCTATACTGTAATTAACCACAACAAAAAAAGTACTGTAAATGCAGTTTGGCATTTTGCAAGGTGTCAATTTGTATTCATCAATTTGTAACCAATTGAAACAAATGAAAGCCATATTGTACATTTTTCATTTCAATTATAATTCAGGTGTGATTACACATAAGCGTACAGTATGAACCACACAGCATAATATGGGCCTAGGTATTATATAGAATATAGAATATGTACACACAACTACATTTACAATAATACACTTTGTTAAAGCATAAAAGGATTGTATACTGTCTGGGTTGTAAGTCTGTATAACAAACTGCACTTAATAGAACAAAGCACATAATAGAAATCGAACATCCATCTGTAAAAGTTTTTAGCGTATTGAACTGTACCTGCCCTTGAGAGAAATGAACAGGCTTCCATGTCATACAACAAACTACGGCAGTGGCAATACATAATTAGGAGTCTCATACCAGCACAGAAACATTTGTTTATTATAACAAGCTGACAAGGGTTGGGCGTTGGGGTTCAACAATCTTTCACAGTAAGGGCAGAATTGTGATGGGCAGATTGATTTTCTCTGTATTCGTTAGTATTCTCCTAACTCTTCTTTTATGTTACGTTTTGTTTTTGGTGTGTTCTGTGTGTTCTAAAGGAAAAGCTTTAACACCAGGGCTGGTGGCACATTTCTACCTTGGCTTCCAATCTATCATCATTCGTTTAGTTAAAATGGGTAACATATTCAAACAATGGAATAGGTCCCCCGGCGTAGGTTCTTTGATGCTTAGCAAATAAAAAGCAAAGGCTTATGACAAAAAGATCAAAGCGGGGAAATGAAGATTTCCTGTGTTGAAATACGAACAGAGTTTTTCTAGGAAAATACAATATGAATGAAGGCCTTGGACAGTGTGTTTGGCAGGAGTCATTTCAAGGGTAACCAGAGACATGCAATAGCGGAGGATATGTGCGGTAGAGAAATAAGGGGAAATACTCTGGGGCTAGTCAATTACCCTAAAGTAACGTAGTTCAGTCCTTTCATCATCCACAGACAGTGAGGAATGCACTGGTGGATTCGGACCCCCTGTAGTTGGCAGGGTGGCTGGAGGTGCAAGCTTGGGGCAGAGAGCAGGGGCGAGTGAGGATGTATCTGATCAGAGTCTGGTCTCCGTGCGCTGTGCCCCCCCCCCCCCCCCCCCCCATGACTCCCTTTTTGTGGACGCCCTCGTCGGATGGGTTGCGTGTATCAGTGTCTCCTCAGATTGTGCTCCTCTGTGCAGGTGCCTTTCCTCAGGGTGATGTCGTCCACCGCCATCTCCCCACTCCGGCCTCGCCCTCGCTCCCCCTTGAGGATCACCTGGGAAGCGCGACACATGCGTTGACGGGGGCGTAGCTCGCCAAAGGACATTCAAGGATCTGCTACACTGGTCAGCATCAAGATATAGATCAGCAACGACACATTTTGTCTAAGTGTCCCGTGGCAACATTCTCATGTGTGAAGTCCTGAAAATCCTGAAAGAATCCTGAATCTGACCTCCACACTTAAATGACATTAAATGATTTATTACCTTTCCACTCTAAAGCTTCTGTCAGCGATTTTTTAGTGGGATATAAAAAAGAAAATCTAACGTATCCATTGATTTTTTTTTCTTCAATATATGGCGACGGAAATTAGACAAGAAGTGATTAATGACTTCCCAGAGGGCAATGCAAGAAGGATTAAAATGACCAGGAAGTGGCTTTTAGTTTACCCACCCACACACAAGGGCTGCCCTGCTCATACTCACACTCTCCAGGCCTGTTCCCCACAGTGTGATCTGGGTGTGCCTCCAGCCGTTGCCCCCGGTCCTGCCCCACACCGCTGGGCTGTACTGCTTGCCCTTCTTCACAAACACCTGCAGCATGCCCACGTGGTGGCCTGCCAGCTTGTGGCGGAAGGACAGGCACAGGTTGCCATCGTTCCAGGGCGGGGTCAGAGGGAGGACCAGCCGCGCGCCGCGCCCGCTCCTCTTGTTGCCCACCTCGGGGATGGTCAGGTAGCGCCCGCCTGTGGCATCCACAAAACACTTTTTTTTTATATGGCATATATTTGTACTATAATATTTGAGGTGTGTCGTCTTGCCACAGTGCAAGTGGGAATAAAAGATTGTGCCATTATTTTGCTTGGATGGCTAGCGCAATAAAGATGTGAGTGACATAAAAAGACAACCCGAGGGTGTTGGCGCTATTTTAGTTCCACTCATCCCATCTTTCTGTCCTGCATTTCACCTTGTAATAAAACCACGTCGCTCCCCGCTGCCGTGATGCCAGGGCACAGCGGCATGGGGTGTACTCATGCCAGCTGAATAGGTTTCTCAGTGCTGTCATCAGTCTACCAGCCCATACAGTCCTCAAGAGCCCTGCCTCCCAACTGTCCCGACCTTCATTTCGTTCCTCCCCTGTGCCCCGAGTTAAACGGTGTCTCGTCCCAATTTATACAGTGAGAGCACAGCCACAGGTGTCATAGATGGATGGCTTAATCCGCCTCTCATTTGCATCCCTTTGTAGAGCTAATCTCTCGTCTTAAAATGGATGACAGACGGACTAAGCTGAACTAATATCCGTCTTGACCTGTGATTGAGTGGAACAAAAGCAGAATAATTAATGTGACCGTTTATAGATGTGTGAGCGTGCGTGGGAGTGTACATGAAACATGTGGACGTTTTATGTTGAAGAATTGTCTTTTGTAGCTTAAACAAAAATGTTTAACATCTTTATTACATTATTTGGAGCGCCGTAATATATAGTAATCGCAGTAAGCAAACAAAACAAAACTATAGAATAAGAACAGTCTACAAGCTGAATGAGAAATCCACGTCTCCACGATGAAAACGTCCCGACACTCAAATTGGAAATCAATGGTTTGTTACCTGAGGGGTCAGGAGTTGTCTCCCAGTGCAGGTCCCCGTCTTTGTCTCGGATCCATCCGCACAGACCGTTGTCAAAGGAGCAGCTCAGATAGCCGGCCTCTGGACGTGTAAAAATAAAAAAAACAATACATTTCTGAACCTTTCATTTTCTGAGAAGGTGGAATTAGCTCACCTTCCCTAAGCACTTCATCAGTAATCTATACAACACTGGAGAACATGAAAAAGGATTAGATTATTGCAGCCATTCTTGTAGGACCTATTGATTCATCAGAGGGACAACCGAGAGGGCAGAGATACGTGGCGAAGGGACGAGCTGTTCCTAGATAAATAGCCTAACGACTGTCAGTATGTCTCCCTCCGTATATTTGAATGAAAGACAAAGAAGGATAAAAAATAAAAAATAGACGAATGTTTACGGCATGCAAAAGCAAACACCACCTTCTTTTCCTATTGCAAATGCAGAACAACACCGGTAAAATACATTATGGTCATGATGTTTTAGACACAGTCACTTAACATCACCCTTTCTATTTAAATGCTGGCGCTTCAGCACTAACATTGAGGAGATATTAGTGAAAACAACCGCCCAGATTAATCCATGCTTCGCTGTACAAATTCAGTCAGAGATGAAGCTCCCATCCATCATTTCGTCCCTGAAATAGGTTTCTGAATAGTACTTCACATTTAATTTTCAAAGCCAAAGAATGTTGCCTCTCCTGCCAAACTGCAAATGCAACAATGTGTTATGCGCCAAAACGAGCCAAAATCATTAGGCAATTTTAGATCCTGCACAACTAACATCAACTAATAGAAAATAGCAGACATTGTTGATTAAAAACAAAATCTAAATTGTTGTTAAAAAATGGCATGCTCCCTACACACAACAGTTGCTGCTTTTACCTAAACCTTCTACACCAATATATCAACATATTAGATTGCATGGCAGTTATCCAGTTCCCGGCCAGTTAATCAATCATAAACCGCATAAAAAATAGAAAAAGTCTGGAAATACATTCTAGCAATTATTTAAATAAGACGGCCAGATGTCACCTGTCACTTTTCAGGGACAGCCTGTGAAAACACACCTGGCCGCAATCACATCTTTCCTCAGCTGGCATGCAGCGCTACACAAATTGACTGTCAGTGTAATCTGGGGTGGAGCTGATGCAACTCGTCTATCATCGTTCTAAGCTCCGGCTTATATGGGGACTGGTGCGTATGATCTGACAGACAGCAGCGTGTTTACCTGGGTCATCCTCTGCTTCATCTGCTGTGTTGCCCAGCTCAATGTCAAAGTCAATCCCCAGGATGGTGTTCTGGTCCTGGCTGCGAGGAACTGGAGAGAAGAGGTCAAAAAGAGGCAGACGGGGTCAAATAATACTGAGCAACTCAATTGGCCGATGCATGTCTTGTGTGTTTCCATAAATTGTCTTTTTTTCTCATAGTTTGTCATGTGAAATAGTCCAGATCTATCTACATACAATCAGTCTTTCAATTGTTTCCAAGACTGACAACCCAAGAATGTTACATTTTACTCATATGATGTAAAGAAAAGGTTCTCCTATACACGTAAAGTTCACGGTGAACAAGTCGGAACATCAGCTGTCCCTGATGCAACGGCTGTGCAAATGCTCTGCAGGCCAACACACACAAACACAGCTCTGCAACTGAAATAGCCCTGCTCCAATGCAGACAGGCTGGCTTCACACTGCCCAAAATACTGTGATCTGAGCCTTGTGCCCCAAGGTTAAGGGACAAACAAAAAGTAGGAAATAACAGGTTGTTCCTCAACGTCTGTAAAAAAAAACAACGTTATTTATATTTACTGTAGCTGTAACCCTTTCAACTAAAGCATCTTGTCTATAGAATTAGGTCACTTTTCCTGAAATAAATACGCATAACATAACTCTCACTATCAGGAAGGATATTTATTTCTTTCTTCTGGAGAAATACTAGTTGAATTTTGAGAGGTAATGCGATCAAATAAAAACATTCTCAACATCTAGACTGGAGCTACGTATGTTAGCTTCCATTACACAAACAAACACACACATTTGTAATCTAAACTGTCCTCAACATGAGCCCTTCCATTCAGTTGAATCTCTCCCTGTGCCAGGTCATACCATTAGGCTGACAGTCAAGTAGCTTGTCAGCCTAAAGGAATCTGGAAGTGGATTCTCCTCACAGAGCTTTCCTGGTATAACACCAAGCTCTCCAGAAATTCCAGGCATCCCGTAAGTGACAAAGTAAGTGTGTGTGTGTGTCAGAGAGAGGAAGAGAGGGAGAGCGATTGGGTTGAGTGTGTGTATCTACCCAGCAGTCTTTGTACAGTACATATCAGGCTGGCATTGGCCAACAGGGTGACATTAAAAGGCTTAGCGAGAAATAACTGTGTTTGTATAGCTTATCTCAACTGGAATGAAAGTCACCTCTGTCTGAATGGAAGCTGTCACATCAATCATTGCATTAAGACAGTGCTAACCAGAGCATCATTGGTAATGTTCCATGAGAGCTCTATTTTGTGACATCGACGTAGCCGTTTCTGGTGTTATATTTTGCCACTTTGGCACTGAAAAGTTTTTGTGTCTTTTTTTACCAATCAAGATTGCTTTGTCAACAACTTTATTCACAAAACTGTCCAGCACATTTTCATTCGGCTTTTTGCAATTCTTGTTGCTAGCTTGAATCCTGATCTTGTCATATTCATTCCTGGTAAATATTAAGAATGTAAATAACTGTCTGAGGTCACTGATTTGACCCCTTCTTTGTCAGCCTGTCAAACAGAAGTTTTATTTCTAAACAACAGTGACTTCATTAAACCTGCTGAGCTTTAATTCGTTCAGAACAAAGTGATACAAGTGATATCATGGACAGTTTTCCAAAAAGGCCCTTCTGTCTGCTCTTTCATTTCATGTAATCATAATGCCAGATGAGAAAACCTCAAAATAGTAAGATGGAAAGAGCCTGTTGATACTAAAAGAAAATGAAGATCAAAGTCAACTACTAAATCTGTACTGCCAATTGAATTACAAGCACTTTTCCTTGTGCTTGAAGGATTTTAATATATGAAACCCGTGGACATAATTTTTATTCGATATACTGTAATTATACTGAAACTCAGGGGCATCTCATATCCCTCTCATCCTTTTCATCTTGAGGAGACTCTAATCTCAGGAAACTGCTCTGCCACGGTGAAATGAGAACTCTCCACTAATAGATTGATGTCTTACTCAAGTAATGTAGACTGGCGTTAATAGAATCTTCTCCACTTTTCTTTTTGTAATTATTTGCCGCCATCTGGGAAGGTGAACTGGAACCACAATACTGCATCTTATTTCACTCTGTCACAAAGCTTGTAACTTTATAATCACCACCTGTATATGTAAGATTCGGTGTATA
This sequence comes from Galaxias olidus, assembly GCA_026901105.3. NCBI lineage: Eukaryota > Metazoa > Chordata > Actinopteri > Galaxiiformes > Galaxiidae > Galaxias > Galaxias olidus. The sequence goes on from JAPMUY010001145.1 coordinate 7,176, forward strand.
GGTGGTCTACGTGAGATTCAACATGAGTTAATGTTCAGGTAGTGGTTATTAATAATTATATTACAAAAATAACAAGGTAGGTTCAAGACTAATGTTGCAAGATTTATTCCTTTTTAATAAAATTGTTACACCACTACCGCTTGTAATTTGACTCTAATCAGTCAATATTTACAATTACAGAGCAACGGTTTATCTTATCAAAGCGCTGCGTTATCAAAAAAAGGTTTATAGTGTACCGTGTATCATGCTAGAGTTGCCCGGACAACTTCGCTGCAGATGATCAAATAAATCGATTACGTTTGGTCATACTTGGAAACAGATTACACTAGATCAAATTAGATATGATTAGATTAGATATACTGTGTTGTCCTGAAGGAAATAAACAAATAACATAGTGCATACATGCTTGCAAACACAAAATACATGTAGTACATGCACTGACTGCCATCAACCCACAACTTACACATTGCCCATTGTAAAACACACCTGTAGTCTCATCATAACGCTGTAATCGTGTAAAAATACGAGCACTAAGAATAAAGTTGTTTTACATAAAGACATTATGCTTTCGCATTTGACTGATGAGATATGCAAATGTAGTTACACTTGGAAAGAGCCTGTCAGGCAGCTTATTGTTACTGACATAAATGATTCAGACAGCCAAGTTTTTTATTAAATTCTGAGTAACTACATTCCAGCGGCTTCCTTTGGATCTACTCTGCCAGCAAGATAGCAACCCTACGGCAAAAGGTGTGAGCGGGAAAAAATTAAGTTTTTCTTACTGTGAACGTCTCCTCGCTGCTTGGTGACCTCCTTCTGGATGGTGTTATCCGCTGGAGTGACAGGGACCTCTGGCCGGGGAGGAGGCTGGGTGATTACGGGCACCCTACGGGTGGGGGATGGTGCTGGGGTGAGGCGGACTCGGGGTGGTGGGACGTAGGGTTTTCGTGTGGGTACCTGGGGTCGCCGAGTGGGGACGAAAGGTTTTCGAGTAGGTACGACCGGTTTCCGGGGTGCTGGGGTGAGCCTTCTTGATGGGGGAAGGGGGACAGTGGTGGTTGTGGTCGTAGTGGTGGTTGTTCTGGGGGTGGTGGAGGCGACTCTCTTGGCGGTCACCGGGGGTCTGTTGGTGGTCCTCTTGCGGTCCGAGTCGGGGATACGGTTATGGTGGTTAGGGGGAAGCAGACCTGGTCTCGGGGGGTCGATGCTGACCTTAGGAATGGCTGAAGGGACGACAAAAGAATATAGATTGAGCACTGAAATTTGATAGCTTGGAAGTCAACAAGGCAAATAAATTCAGTGGCCAATTGACCCTTTGGGGGAAAGGAGTCTGTCTTTCACCCAAAAAGGCTTCATCTGAAAAATAAACATCCTAAACAACAATCCAGGGCCCAAATCTGGACCCAATTTGTAAAGTGAGCACGGAGCAAGCTACCATAAATTTGCACTCTGGTGAATTGAGCGTTGTCCTCTGATACGTTCTCTGTTCCCAGTCCTAATAAGTATATAAGATTCTCTGTGAGCGCTTGGTCCACAGGATCTCTGCCTAAAGGCTAAAGCACACCGGCATCAAAACAGACGCTCCTATTGTTTTCTATGTACTACCCCCACACCTGCAGCGGTAGGCACGCGTCGGCACGCCGCCCCCAACACTATATGCCACAGCCCTATTTCCAGCGTTGCCACGCTTGAAAACGAGTTAAACAAAAATACACCACTTGATAAGTAAAGAAAAAAAAAATCCATGAAAAACAAAATAATATCAGTTCCATTGTGCTTAGAATGCCTGCTAAGAGCCAAAGCAACCACATTTTTTATTATAGACATTTTATTAGTATCGTATGATAAATTTTACTATGTAAAGAGTTGACATGGCACAACTTCTCAACAGACACATAATGTATGCCTAACCACAACATGTACCCTCCATAGAAAAACACTGTGGTCTTCCGGTTGAAGCGCTGCAGCGTGACGCTTCCTACGTGTGTTGGGAGGCGTCACTTGACGCTGCGGCGGCGTGCTTTAGCCTCAAGGCTTACCCTCCAGATTACCCACACACTGCCTGATGTCATCAAAGTGAGCTTTCCCCTATTGTTCTTCCCCGCATTCCTCCGGCTGAGAGGAGAATAGGCTGCTGAGTTATCTAGAACTATATAAGGAATAAGAAGTGAGGAAAATGAGTGGTAGGAACTCTGTTCGCGCGTTCTCTGGTTTCAATGGCTTTTTGATATTTGAGACACTATTAGGATACGAAAACTCAATTCCCGAGGCACATCTTTTTTAAAACTATATGAACAAGCAAAGAGGGTCTTAAATACCCCTGTGGATATTCGGCAAGTGCTTTAGACAATCGAGGAGTCTGTGTTTCATTAGTAAGCCACAGAATAAACAGAGAAAACTGTTATTGTTTGTTTTGCATTGTGATAAACAGAAGTGGGTAAAAACATTAAGTCGGACTAGTAAAATAGAGGAATAGGACCCTCACTCTGAGGACAACGTAAAAAAAAACAACCTTCTCCTCTCAATGAATATGGTAAAAACAGCCTGAGGTCACAATAGAGGGAGGTGTTTTAAGGTTGCAGACCGTAAGGAGGAGTGGAGGTGATCTAGGGACTGAGTGACAGCCATTACAAAGTAAAGACTTTTTGGCCCCGCTTTAAAGATGCAACACGTGTTCTCACAGCCTCGACCCCCCCACCTTTCTAAAAAGAATGACATTGAAAACAAAAAGAGGAGGCCCCCGTCTATTTGGAAAAGTGAAAGTTGGGGCCGGGGGTTTTCTTTCGGGAGGCTTACGTTTGCAGTCATGGCCCATCCCCCGGTAGCCGTCTTTACACTTGCACTTGTAGGAGCCGGGCGTGTTGTAGCAGGTGGCAAAGCTGCTGCAGTGGCTCTGGCCTAAAGAGCACTCGTCAACATCTACAACATACAGACAAAACACATATCAGTGACAGACACAGAGGCGTGTGAATGCATATGTGTGTCCATGCGGCTTTGGTTTGTCATTTGATTAAAGCACAACAATTAACAGCTGTAACAATCCATGGTTTCTAAGGGCTGTTTAGCGCATGTGTTTTTGGGATTGCGTGCATGCATTTGCAAGTGTTTTTGTGAGGAATTGCATCATTAAATTCCCATGGATCTTAAAAAGTCTATAGCCAGAGACTGAATAGCCCTCCCACTTTCTCCAGAGAGAGTAATTACTCTCTGTCAGCATCTCTCTTAGTGAAGGCGCTGTTTATCGAGTAAGAAATGTATGCATGGTTTATTATAGCTGTCTGTAAACATGTTCCCTAAGAAAATTGGGCCTACATTTAAACTTGTACCCCCCCCCCCCCCAGGGAAAATTGACATAAAAACAACACCTGTGCAGCAGACAAAGTAAGCCCCCTTTGAGTCAAAACATCTCAACACTTTTATGACCATTGACCTTTAGGAGCCCCGCTGTGACCTCATTACCTGTGCACTGGTATTTGCCGTTGATATATTGCAGGTCGAAGCCATCATGACATTTGCAGATGTAACTGCCAAAAGTGTTGACGCATTTGCGGAACCTCGGACACACCGCCATCCTTGTGGCGCACTCATCAATATCTGAAAGACAAAATCACGTTTTTGTTTTTTATATTTATAAACAAATGTGTGTATACTTAGAAAATGCACCATCTACATCCAGGTTTTGATGGATTATTGTAAGTGGTTCTCCACACTCTGCAGGCTTAGTGGCATGAATACAGTTGAGAGACAACAGGCTCAGGTTAGCAGCTTTGACTTCAAACCAGGAATTTGTGGTTTATGGCCACAAAGAGACTGGATGGCCATAGTGCAGCATTGGGAAATGGTTCTAAATAATTAAGAACTCAAATATATGTGGGGCGCTATCAATCCAAAGCTTTCACTTTTCCCCAAAGAACAGGTGTATTTATAAAGAGGTATTTTGCTATGCTTATCTATTACTCAAGTGTTGTAATGTGTTCTCAGCTAACAAACGATTTGATTAATCACACGTGTTAGAATGCAAAAGAGAAAGAGAGTGAAATTTGTTTTGGGGACTGTCTGTTATTTAAACAGAAACGTCTGGAACCATGCACAATGCCACCGTTTCCAATCATTAATCACAATGTTTTCCTACCTCTGAATTGAAGTTTCCTACTACAGACTATGAGCCTTTGTCAAAGAACACCCCAAAGAAACAAAAATGACAAAGGCTGCTTTTTAATAAACGTCTGACAACAACATTTCACAATACACTGGCTGAGGGACAGAGAGAAATAGCATTCTGGAGGAAAAACTCTTGTCAAGTCGTTTTGGTCCCCATTCTCTATTGTGAGGAGGACCTCCTCCTCTTTCCCAAAAAGGTTATGGGTCTACTGAAATATTTCTAAAGTTGTTTTAACACCTGTGACTTGCTAGTCCCACTTCCTCCGGTCTTTCTCTACTCTGTGATTGATGTGCCCGTGTTTTGAAGCCCAGCCGGCTTGTAGCCTCACCTCAGCTAGCTTGGAGGGAAGTTCATGGCCAGAGGGACCGGGCGTTACAGGAAACAGCCCAGCAACAGAGCCTGTATTTAAATCTGACACGGGGTAACTGCCTCAATTTGTCCCACTCCGTCAATGCCCAAAGTGAGAGAGATAAAGAGAGGTTTGGAAAGCCACTAAACCGTCAGGAGACTCAAGGAGGAATAGCGGGTATTCTTGAACACCTTGAATTAATTTCCCTCCATTTAGAAGAGCCATTTTGGCGTCTCTATCCTGAATAATGTAATTAGCAACTTCGGAGAGAGAGAGAGACTCTGAATAGATTCCACCATTTGTTTTTCTAGGACTTTCTGAAAGCCAGGCCTTACACTGAAAGAAAGAAGAAGCATTGCTGAAAAACACAGAGTTTGAAGTGCTCGAGTCTTTGTTCTGCAAATTTTGTTTGATTTTCTAAATTGTGTCTTTCGTTGCCAAAGGTTCTTGATGCGTCAAGCTAGTTGCATTTGATCATCGCCAAGTAAACTCAAAGGCCGTCAAGCTAGAGAAAAAAGGGAAAAGCTTGCTATGGATTTTGATTCACAACACTGGCTACTGGCGCTGGAGGGGCTAATGAGGCACCTTCAAAGTTGGATCTATTTAAAAGAGAACATACCCACACAGGTTCTTCTGTCAGGTGCCAGCTGTAACCCTGGCGACGGGCACTGGCAGCGTACCTCTCCTTTCAGCACCTCACAGCCGTACTGGCAGTTGGCCATTCCACAGGTGCGAGTATCTGGGGGTATAAGAGAGCGACACACTGGTTATGACTGGAGTACGACCACACACACACACACACACACACACACACACACACACACACACGCACACACACACGGACTGACACGCAGACACGCGCAAACAAAAACACACTCCTCTTCAAACAGCGAGAAGGTCAGTGAGCCCGAGCAGGGTCCATCTCGCCGAGTATTAGCCAGGATGACCCAGGGCCAGCTGCGACAATGCAGCATATAACATGCCATTATTAGATTCCTCTCTCCGCTGACTCACAGCCCAGCTCAACTCTTCCGCTGCGATAGCTCCCTCAACCTTCCCTTCTCCTCAGACCCAGTCTTAGCCATCCAAATAGCTCTCCGCCGTTCCGCTCGCAACCCTATCGTGCCCACTCTCGAGTTGCTCTCTCAATCAACAATAGCATGGAATCAAATTTCGAGAACACACTCTAGTTAACTCAAAAGAAAAACAAACAAAAAAAACGCTGCACGTTGCTGCCTCGAGTGCTCCAGGGTGGATTTCTGAAAAGTCAGGCAGGCAGACCACGTTGATTAAATATTACAGCTATCTATTGATCAGAGCGGTAGAGGAGGAGGGAAGCTCGAGCCTCGCACAGCAACGGCCAGAACATCTATTTGGTTCATTTATATGAGCAGTTATACAGTCCCCTCTTTAAAAATCAGCTCTGCTCAGTGAACGTTTAGTTAAAGCTGGTAATTTAACTCTACCCACTTCAAAAAGGGCAGCTATTTTCATGGCTGATAATAGCTTGTTGCCGAAAAACCAAAACTAGGCTTTGGGAGTCCTGCCATCAAAGAATATACAATCAACATAACAATTTCACCTCTTAGAAGATGCTTGAATGCCACCATAGAGGCTAAACCATTACGTGCTTTTTTAACCCTGATAAGACCACTGATAGTCTTGTGTGAGTAGAGAGAAAAGAATGTGCAAAGGAGGCTGAAAAGATATTCATCTGCTAGGAGAAACGTGAAGCGTTTTGCAGGCAGCCGTCTAGGAGACATGTACAGGCACTGAATACTCGTCTGAGGAATCACAATACCTCTGGGCTAGCAATCAACACGGCACAGTAGCACGGAGGTGAAGGTTCAATTTGCTTTCATGTTTTTCATTGGAGGCATTTTAAATGTTCCTTCTAAAGACTCTTTTCAGAGCCTCTGAACAGTTCACTGAAAAAAACTGTTGTACAAGGTGGTGAGACACTGGCAATGGATTTCAACTGAACACGGTTGGTAACAGCGGAATGGCATCAACGTCACTGTGAAGAGGCATTCAATCATGTGAACACAATAAGCAGACACTCACACACACACACACACACACACACACACACACACACACACACAGACGGCTGTGACTCACTTCCGCAGGTTCCGTCAGGCATCAGCATGTATCCGTTGAGGCAGTAGCACTTGTAGCTGCCGTAAGTGTTCATGCACCTGTGTTTGCAGGGCCGGGGCTTCAGCCCACACTCGTTCAGGTCTGTAGGGGGGTGGGGGGGGGGGTGGGAGAGAGAGAGAGGCCATCAGTCAAAAAGCAGTTTGAGCTCACACACACAAGGGGCAAGCTAGCCAGAGGCCAAAGATCAAGAGGTCAACATAATTATGCCCCTTCAATTCGGTTGTGTGTTTGAGAATGTGTGTGTGTGTGTGTGTGTGTGTGTGTGTGAGTGTGTGTGTGTGTGTGTGTGTGTTTGTCTAAAAGGGTTTCGTGTTTGGACAAGCCTGCTCCCCCCTTGAGTGACTTAACAGGAAGACACCTTAGACAGACAACCTGCACCTTTACCTACGTGATGCACTGTAATAAAACACTTGAAACTTAATTGCTATGGCGTGAGCTCAAGTTAATACTCAGCAAAAAGGCCATTGCATCATCTTTGACAGACATTGTATGTCTGAATTCAGGACTCTTTTTTTTCCGAATTGACCATAAATGCCAAGAGAGCATGCCCACTCAGCAGTCCATGAAGATATTAATAGAACAGGATCCTGATTAAGATGTATGGGCTTGGAGAAGAAGAGATACCCCGAGCCAAGCGCCTGTCGCTCATGAAAGACTAAAGTCATTATCCTGGCATGCATCTGGAGCGGCTCGGCGCTAACGCGATGGGAGTCTCAACAAGAAGCTCCTGCCTCCTCTCCAAAGCTCTTAAGTCACCGACACACGCACATCTAAAGCGGAGAAGTTACTCCTCGGTGCGCTTCCTCCGCCTTTGAAGTGCGCCGACAAGGAGGGTGCTTTGGGAGCACAGGAACCACCAGGGAGCGGGGAGCTAATCACGTCCTGCCCTAAAACTAGAGCCCATTCATTTGAAACGGTGACATGACCCCCCAGGCAAGAAAAAAGAGCTCGTATGGTGCTCGTGCTCCGGCGTTTCTAGGCCAGAGCCTAATCAAGCCCCGGCATCCGAAATAGACCTCATCTCAATGTGCACGGGGAGGCCAGCACGGCACGGCAAACGGCACTGCCATCTTTAGCTCGGGGGCAATGTGGAGAATGCATTCCAGGGGCGCTGCATGCCACCCGCACCTGACAGATGCCACAGATTTAAATAGATGAATGGCTGAGCGGGCATCCACTCATATAGCTTGTACCACAGCATTAATGGCCATTGGCTGGCCAACTGTAAAATAGGGGGAGCTAAAATCCTCTTGACAACCCCTGGGTTGCATGCATTAGGTTCAGCTATGTGGCGTTTCCGTAGGGTTCTGGGGATGGTTTTGGAGTGCAATGGGTAGACTGACCACACAAGGTCCATGCTATTATAGTGGAGTTGACCATCTTGATCACTGATTGACGGTGATTAACGGAGGGTTGATAAGTGGCATCAGAATCGACAGACTTCAAGGTAGTTGCTTTCTCACTAAACACTGGCTGCAGTTTGTCCCTACAGTGGTATTCATTTCTTCTTTGACCAACTTCGAACATCGTCAGACTAAAGGGAGCTATCATTTTGTAATTTGACCTTTAACGGGGAACCATTAACGCCTTTCAGGTGTGATTCTTAGATGAAAAAATAATTGTTATCACAATTAATTTAAAAAAGAAAATGAAACAAAGAATGTCGTTTATAGTTGAGAGAAATGTAATTACACTCACTTTAGTATTGCAGTGAATAAATTACACTGGATCGTTAATTGAGGTGTCAAGATATGAATTCTCAGCCTTACTTACGTTTAGTTCAGAACTTATATCTTTTATCAAGGTTCATGGGGGTCACAGAAAATAACAAATGTAAAGTTTAGGCTGTCACCTTTAGCAACTACCACCAGAAACTGAGTAAGGACGCTAAATGAGTTCCAGGCAAGAGCCAACCTCAAAACATAGCAAATTACAGTGTGTTTTGGCTACAGAACAAAGACTTCGCGCTCAGCCATTTTGGTCTCCATCCCTGTTCTTTCCGTCTTCTTATATGGCCCCTCACTTTGCTTATAAAACCCCATACAGCACACACTTAAAGTGGATCATAATTCCAGCACAGGCATTTGCCAGCCATTACTCGACCCAGCTGTTTCACCCTCATGGCCGCTTTGTTTGCTTGTTAGTAGGCACCATCTATTCCAATAACCCACTGTCAGACAGCCACAGAAACACATGGCCCAATGCAAATCTGCAGGAGAGTGACAGCCACAGGTCCTCACTTGCCCAAAACACTGAAAAAACAGCTTAAGAATGTAAATGAGGGATTATTTTGGCATTCACATTCTCAGACGGCGAGGGGAAAGCTTCGCGAGCCTCGGCACATGCCAAGAAAGACACAGCCAGGGTCATCTCTGCGAGGAGAAAAACGGAATGAGAGACAAGACAAAGAAAGGAGATACATCGCGATGGATGGGGATGGAGAGACAGAGGGAGAGAGATGGGTAGAGATGGCCGACTGATAGGACCATCACTTGACAGGCTGACACGGCCTCCGGAGGGCCAAAGGCCCCGCGCTGTCCTGTGTGCAGCGGCCTCCCCCGAGCGGAACCCTGTGTGGACGAACTGTGGGGAGACGTGAAGTGATGCGTGGTGGAGTGATTTATGGGGTGGACTCCGCCGAGGTATGCTACGCTACGTTCTCCACGAGCCTCTATCAGCGAGAGGAGAGATTAGTCGGGGGGGGGGGGCTTTTTCTCAGGACTACCCTGGTCTCTAAGTGTGATGAATGCTGGACAGAATAGCGGGCATTGTTATCGACGTGTCAGCAGAGGGGCCGGGCCGATGAGGGCCGTGTGTGTGTGTTGGGGAAGGTGTGAAAGGAAGAGGCGCCTGTTGTTGTTTTGTTTGCTATCCTAGGAGGTGCTCAAAGTTCAGGAAAATAAGAGCGTGGGAGAAATGAAATCAGGGGAAAAGGCAGCGTGCTGTGGGAAGCACGCATCGCAGCTGCCTGGTGCCGAGAGATGAAAGGGCCACTTGTTCAGAGAGGAGCAGGAGAGAGATGGAGGGAAAATGAAAAGGAAGTGAGGTGCCAATGGGAAAACAGGGAAACTTCGTCCAGAGGGACGGAGGTTGCCAAGGCACATTTAGAGTGTGGGACATCGACTACTAGCATGGCATGAGACGGCATGCTAGGCACCAGGCCTCTCCTTTCTGCTGGCCGGCCGGCCTGTGGAGGAGGAAAAACCTGGGAGGGCGGCATTCACTCTCTAAGCCCGCGCAAACTGCACCATGCATGCCCTGCTACGGGGGGGGGGGGGGGGGGGGGGGGAGAGGAGACAAAGCCAGGAGAGAGCTAGCGATGAGGGGAGGTCCTTTCATGGTCGGTGTGGCTCACCCTCCATGGCTACCCCTGGCGGCTGGCGGTCCACTGGGAGAAAGATAGGGAGATGACTGTCCCACAGTGGGGGAGTTAAGAGCGGCTCCTCGTCTTTAAAAGGAGGGGGAGTCGGGGTAAGAAAGAGGAAGGGTTTAGTGGAGACAAAACAACACAAACAAATGACACAGAACGAGAAAGAGTGGGAGAAAAGAGGAGAGAGAGAGAGAGAGAGAGATAAAAAAAATTTAAAAACCTGGAAAAAAAACAGGGATTAGACCACCTCTGACCACGCCACATTCCTGGAACGGAAAGAAGGAAATTATGCAGCAAAGAGGATTACACTTGTGGGAATTGGACAAGAACAGACTATCAGGAACGGGTTGAAAAAACGGTGTGAGAGTGTGACCGCAAAGGATGGAGAGGGCAAGAGAGGGCGTCTGCTTCTGCCTTCTCCTCCTCTCCTCCCTTGAGCATTCCTTCTCGTCACAAAGATGAAATAGAGTTGGAGAATAATCAGCACGGATTCTCGTCCTCTCGCTCGATCTGTCTGGATCTGGAGGTTCAAAGGCGAGCCGAGGTTTCCATTTCAGCGGCGGCGCCAAGGCCTTACTGCCGACGCGTCAGTCGGAGTCCCCCCTCCCCTTTTCCCCCTCTTCCCCCCTTTCCACTCCATCCATCCCCCTCAGCACCCTTCCCCCTCCTCCTCTGACAGCCAGCTAACAACACCTATTGTTAACCCAGAGGAAGAGGAGAGCGCCAGTGTTCGGCCAGTTCTGCGTGCTTGGAGTGATTCAAGTTTTTTCCGGTAACCCAAATCAGTTACCACCTTGTTGTCAACTCATTCAGGGATTCAGTCAGTGCGTAGTCTCTGGGGCCTCGTCAAGAAGCAACACCAAGCACCCAGAGACCTACAGAGAGCATGGCCACCAGGAACGCATCAAGCACCTCACATCACTTTACTCTAATATATCCCGGGGGGGGGGGGGGGGGGCATTTGACATAAGGTGCAAAACGTAAACCATCTGCCAGTTTGGGAAGCGATCAAACCAGCGTTAACTGTCCCTTCGGTGATCCTGAGGAAAGAGAAGAATCCCAGATATAATTGCACAGTAATTGAACAATGCCAGCGTGCCTGATGGCTAATTATACGATGACATGAACCCCCTCCTTTGTTATCCCCACAGCTGCCTTTGACTTTCAACTTCCAGAAATATCACAGAGCCGCCGTCAGCCAGAGAGGCACAGAGCAAATCCTTGGTCCCTCTACAAACAGAGACCCGAACCTGTGCCACCGGTCCACCTGCCTCTGTAATTACCACAAAACGAAATCATTAGCGAAAACCTTTCCTAAACTTTATTGATTATAGAGAACAAGGGGTGTGCGGGCAGGCGACAGAGCGTTGTGCCAAAAGGTACAAATGTTCCGGATAATATCCCGAGAACAGCTGCACTCAGCAGGACATGAAAGCGGTGCTTGACTCACACCAGGTCGACAATAATATTGGAAGGAGAGTCCGTGAGCTATCGCTCCAGCTCACCCAGAAGAAAAACAAGCTTTTGGGGGCAGCGTTAAGTGCTCTTGTCTCCATTACAGTCGCATTCCTCTTAATGTGTAGGACATAGCAGGACACACACACACACACACACACACACACACACACACACACACACTCCCTGAGCAAGCCCTTTGAAATAGAGGCTTAACAGCAGGTGAACTGTGGCTAATTAAACCCTCCTACGGAAAATAATCATCTTATTAAAATGATTGGATCAGCAGGGGTAGAATACCGCCTATGTTTTCTCTCTCCAAAACGGATTAGCTCTTTAATGAGTTTATTTGTTCTGCAGGATGACACTCCATCTGGATCCCATTTGACGCTCCACGAAAGATAGATTTTCGACTGATGATCACACCATGAAACAGTCTTCTCCAAATAGAGCTGCGAAAACACACAATGTGATACGTGACATTTGAAATGCTTCTTAATTTCTTCATTTGGGTTATCGGATCCATCTAAAAAACATCAGCAAGTCGAGATTTCATATTTGCACATGTTAATAATGAGAATGGTTCAGCTAATGAAGGTGAAATCATTATTGAAATCAAATATTAAATTTGAGAGGAAAAACACAACTGCAGAATCCTCAGATATTGTTCACCATGACATTACAATGAATTGTTTTACTGTCAGTGGTGTTGTTTTTATTGGTTTGCCACCACACTTCCACCCAAATGCACAAAACATGCTGTTGCCTGGTGTTTAGCACTTAACCAGAGTGCCTTCAAGGCTCATCCCTGTCTTCACCTTCCACTTAGAGCAGAGGAATGCCTTGCTTAACATTGCTCTAAATCTGTGACCCTGGCAAGGACAGTGTGTGTTTGTGCATGTGTGCGTTTGTAACTGCCGACATGGATGCTTGGGTGTGAAATACTCCCCAGCTTGCTCATTTTAAGTCATCATACTGCATATTAATAAGACCCTTTCTCTCCTAAATCCATGATAGTAAGCAGATTGTTTACATCCGATGGGGCATTATTGATATTCCCGGATGTCATAATTATAAGTAATTAAGAACAGATAGGTCATCTTAAGGTCAAGAGAAGTAAATATTATTATTGTTATTGTTATATTAATTATTATTAATATAAGTATTGTGGTTTGAATAATTTGGTCATAGCTTAAAAACATAAGAGTTTTGGTCCTGAGCAGTTTCAGTGAAATGCAACTCAAATGTCTAGCAAACTGAGGTGCAGGTGGCATTGTAAGGGTTAAGTGTGAATCAATGGTCAACCGACGACTAATTCAAATGAGAAAATCCAATCTATTGCCCTTGAATAATTAATTGCGTTTCCACAGCAGTGGCCAAGTTCAAACAGAGCCCAAGGTTATCTGCATTAGACAGGGCTAAATGAAGGAACTCTGAAAGGCCGAGCATGTCACTCAAGCCTGGGCAAAAGAAAGCCTTGTCAAAAGCCCAAAGCCTAATTGACAAATGTGAGTTCAACGCAGTGCGCACTTGAACGTACCGAAAGATCTCGAGCGCTTTTGACATTTCTTCTAATCACATTAGTCCGATGAGTCAGGTGACATGGACAGTGGAGAAGTCTGTGGTCGCAACGTGTGAGCGCTACGGAAACGCAGGCGGGAGCCGTCCCAACTTAGTCTCTGCCCCGCAAGATGAGTCATTTCTAACATTCCGGAAAGGATTCGGCCCCTACACCGCACCTTATTGTTTTTAATTATATGCTATCCTATTTCTCACGCCGAGTGAATTCCACAATCATTTTCAGGGCCCTCGGATTCACCTCAAATTACCTGTAACTACATGGGAGGCTTTAACATTTTCGAACATGTCATTTTTATCAGCAAAGAAAAATGCTCGCTCATGACTGCAGGCTCGCTCTTGCTTATACCCATCCAAAGATTAACACACACACACACACACAGACACACACACACACACACACACACACACACACACACACACACACACACACACACACACACACACAAAGAGCATTCTCAGTCAGTAATTGAGATGTTATCTTCACAGTGGAGGCCAAACTCCCCAAAATCATTCAACGGGGCCTTGTTACTATACTCATTTCTGTTAAGGCTGAATCAGCGCTCTCTAGCCCTCCTGGCAACACTAGAAGGGAACCACTGTCTCCTGAGGTGAAACACGCTTCCGCTCTGTGAGTAAATGGCAACATTAATAAGTCCGGTCTGTGTCTGTGTGAACCTGTAGACAATAAACAATGATTATCCCCCTATCGCTCAGGGCTGGAACTCTGCTTCAATTAGTTTCCGGGGGAAAACTTTGCACATCAGCAGGACTGGGGCCCTCGGAGCACTGAAATCAAACATGCAACGTTGAGACAAAAGCTTAGTCTCTGCAGCTTGGTACCACTTCAACCCCACCCCCATCCATTCACACATAAAAGAGTTACAAGTCGCAGCCTAGACACTTGGGACTCCACTTTCTGTGGCAACTGTAATTACTGACAACAACAAAAAACCTAACAACAACTGTATCTAGAAATAACTCTTTGATGGTTTCAGATGATGATGCTTACCTTGATTGCAGGTCTTGCCAGTGAAACCAGGGTGACACTTGCACTTGTTGGGTCCCACACACTCGCCGTTCTTACAGCCAGGTTGGCACAGAGCTGTTTGTGGAGGGGGGTTCATAAGAACAGACAGATGAATTCCCTGGCACACTGCATGTCTTAGATCACTACGACAAAGCCCCGCTACTTGACTTCCACCCCTAGTCTGTATGTTGTCTGTCAACTAAACATCTTGTTATGCGGGTAAAATGCTCCAATTCTGCAGAAGGTAACGTTTGAATGTGTGTTCGTGTAATTGTGTGGGTGACATTGATTCGAGCTAATTCCATCACAGATACCATCTTCAAAGGACCACATTTCCAACAAATACTTGATCATGCACAGCTGCACCAGGTACATGTAACCCGTGTTTCCTTGGAGACAATAATCCCTTTTAGAATGCACTTTACGGCTGCCTGCAATTAGGACGTGAGTTTTGAGCTAAACAGGGTCTTGATTTTGCTGGCTCTAAAAGACATTGTTTACACTGTATTTCCAGTGGAATACATCCACCATTCCTTAACAAGGAAAATAATATCTCCCTGTTCAGATATTATCAAAACAAAAAATACAAACAAGCTCATTTTCTCCAATAGGAACTAAAATGGTCTCTAAGCGGCTGCAGTGTAGGTTATTTATCGTGTGTGTGTGTGTGTGTGTGTGTGTGTGTGTGTGTGTGTGTGTGTGTGTGTGTGTGTGTGTGTGTGTGTGTGTGTGTGTGTGTGTGTGTGTGTGTGTGTGTGTGTGTGTGTGTGTGTGTGTGTGTGTGTGTGTGTGTGTTTGTGTGTGTATGTGTGTGTTTGTGTGTGTATGTGCGTATGTGTGTGTGGGTATTCAGAATACCTCAAACATAGCGCTAGGGGACTTGGGGAGAAATAGTACAGCTTCAGTGTATCTCTGCGCTCTGTTCCAGTGGGCTGGAGGACTGCCCGCCTTTTACCAGACTGAGCTCAGTGCTGCCTGCTAAGCATGGCTGATATATGGGGCCCCAGTCAAGTGTTACTAATTTTCATTAAAAGCTTCATTAAGCCTGTCATAATACAGGACAATCAGGGCAGTTAATTATCCCTGCGGCTGGAGAGGCAACAGGGTGGAGCAACATTGTAGATGCGCGTTTGTTTTTGTGTGTGTGTGTCTCGGGACGCAAGAGCAAATCCCAGACAGTGCACGCCGAAGGACAGCATCAGAGATTTGTCTCTGATTGAGCAGGTAAATATGTACGGTATTTGTAATAGTATGCAAATGTATGCTTTCCAGACTAGAGGAATAGATATTCAGTGTTGATGCGGGCATAAATCTTTAGCCATAATTGTGACAAAGTCATAAAGTGATATTTTTACCTGTATGTGAGACAAGTGTTTAAAGTTACTGCAGAACAACAAGTGCATTGCATTTGTAATATACTTTAAACTGTTAAATTATTTAATCTAAAACAAGATTTTTATAAAAGTCTGTATAAACAGTCTAAACATATAAACATATGTATAAACATATTTTAAAAAGGTTTAGTAGACACAGGCAATAAAGAACATGATCGAAAGATAAATAAAATCGGCTTTACAGAATCTGCTTTACCTATGACTTTTCAGACAAACTTAATTTAAATCCATTGTGTTGCCAAGAAGAGTATCATTGTGCTGGCTAAACCTGAAAGCAAGGCCAATCAGGATAAAAGTCTAATGTTGCTCATGTTTCATCGCTAAACACTGTTCATATTGCCTCTAAAGGCACAAAGGCATCAGTCAGAAACCTCTAAGTGATCAAGATAACATCTTTAGTCTCACTCCACTTTATTAGATTGTGTAACCTAATAGAAAAAGGCCGGTATTAGCGTCCTTGCTAAGCCTTCAATATAATATGAGAGGGTTGGTAATTGGCTGAACTGTGAAAGCTCACTATTACGTATCTGATCAAAAATACAACGGCCGCTAAAATAGGTGTTACGTGCAATGCTGAAAGGTGGAGACATGTCCAAATATGGCCTTAACATTTGATTCATTATCAAGTCCTTATCGGAAAAAGAAATCCTCAGAAAGCTGATGCAACCGGGTATTAATCCAACAAATATAGCTAAGTCACAAGTGGAAAGTTATTTATGTGACGTGAGAGATAAGCATGTAACCTATCCCCAAACTTTGGAGCAGAGAAAGGGGATATTTTATATCTGCAGCCTGGCAAAGTGATCTGTGGAAAGCCTAGAGTTCATTAACCACATCAAACAACATGGAGGACTAAAAACGGCTGCTTCAACTGTAAGACCCCACATCGGACTAAGTTTCATAAATACCATGGGAGCATGCCTACTGATGACACTCTCTCACCAGTTAACACCAGGCATTCTGTTGGACTCCCTGTGGACCCATGTATGGATGCTAGTGCTGCTGGGTACTGTCAGAAAGTAATTTAAAATGTACTTTGTGATAAGGGATTATAACATGTATAATACATAGATGTTATAATCCCTTATTACAAAGATAATTTTTCCTACCTTCTATTGTCTGCCTATAGGTAAATAAATCTCAGGGCAAAGTGAAAGATAAACAGTGACTAATCAGGGAGCCATGACATCAATATCTCAGACATGGCTACTGCTCACATTGGATGGAAGGAAGTGCAGCTTATTTCACACAGTGATCTGACACCAGAGGCAAAATGGCCACTGCCAAGAGGTGTTGGGTTTTGGAGGGCCAGGGAGTCTATAAATAAGTGAGCAAACCCAGGATTCAGAAGATGTGCCTCCAGGCCAATTGTCTACTGCCAAGATTATATCAAGAAACAGGTTGGGCTAACCTTGGGGCTGGCACCTTATCCCGACTACCCTGTGCGTTAGGACGTGGAGGGCTGCAAAACAAATGGCCAAACAAAGAAAGGTTCCAGGCTTTTATTAGTCTTGGAAGGAAAAAGAAAACAAACATGATGTGAGAGGGAACGTGCTCATGTCCCCTTGACGAGCAAGCAGTCCTGGAAACCGAGCAAACACAACAGGGTCTCGGAGTCTCACACTTTACATGTCCATGTGCACCTTTAGTCCCACTGCCATGCTGTTGGAGCTTTGTCCTCCGTGTGCAAACACACAGAGATTTTTGATCATTTAATTTATGGTCAAATACAGAGTGATTATATATTTTCAGAAAATTTACTTCTGAGGGATGATGAGAGGAGAGAGCTGGGCTCCTTTGGCTTTGCTCAGATTAAACAGGCTGTGAA
Source organism: Galaxias olidus (assembly GCA_026901105.3). NCBI lineage: Eukaryota > Metazoa > Chordata > Actinopteri > Galaxiiformes > Galaxiidae > Galaxias > Galaxias olidus. The sequence goes on from JAPMUY010001145.1 coordinate 24,502, forward strand.
GGGAGTAGATTTTATGATGTTAGATTTAATTTCCTCCCCTGCCTTGAAACATGAAAACATCACCACCATTTTTCAAGGAGTCTGCATTCTGTTTTTTACAAACCTGAAAACAAAGGCTGGCTGCATTTTCTGACTACAGTATGTGTTTTGCTCCATATCAGTTTTGTTTGAGTTCCTTTCAGAATGAAAACAACACGTTGAGATACGTTTTCTTGAAAGTAGTCAGGTCATATACGCTTTAATCTCAATTTATTACATTTATATTGATTTAAATTATTCTAAACTGCCATTTATTGTGATCCTACAAGGGAGCTTTAATCATACGCATTTCTAGCTCAACTTAATAGAAAAGGAAAAAGAAGGAACAAATACCAGTTCAAGAGAAAAGACTATTAAACTGAGGTAATCTTCTTAAGTAAGTATCAATTTGCATATTTCCAACGTCTCTGAATACGAATTTAAAGGTAACTGTCTGAAAAGAAAGTAGAGCTACACCCAAAAGTAAAATCCTCTAGAATTTAACAAATTTGGTCCAAGGTTCAAAGCATTGGACCAAATGAGAGTTTAATATGACGCTTAATCTCTCCATTTAAATTAACCCTGTGTCTGAAAGACAGAGATGGGAGAGATAGCAAGACAGAAAGAGAGAGAGGTTTAGAATCAAATTAAAAGGAGACGAAAGAAAAAGACAGATGAAGGGATAAAGAAAAGACTGAAAAAAGATGGAGAATGCTGCTGGGAGAGCTCCTTTCCATAAATCCCTTATAGGTGTGCTCCATAGAACAGCATGGCATTAGCTGGCCTACTAACCAGGCCCCTTCATCATCATTACAGCCGACACCTTCTTATGGCTGCAGAGTTGGAGCTGTGAGGCGGATGCTCGGGCTAGTAGGCTCAACTGGTTGATTTGCTACAGGTCTACTCTCATCAGGATCAGCCGAGTTGAAACGGGATGATTTCACTGGTGCCGGATAAGATTGATTGTGTGGGTTTGTTTAGCAAGGCAAATACATCTATGTTTATAGTGGCAGCTGGTTAGAGTAAGTAACACCGATGGTGATTTAGCCTGCCGCATGGCGTGTCAGGGGTGTATATACGAGGAGCCGTCCACCATCAATTTCCAAGCTGGCTACTGCCTCACGCCATCTCACATGCAAACTCTCATCTTGCTTCTTGCATCGGTCGCTGGAAATTGTTGCATTTCTTTTTGCTCTCCTTCCCCTTCATCACACCATCTCCTTCAGGTTAGGGGCAGGTATAAAAACCGCGGCAGATCTATTAAGCTTCTCATTTTTTTGCGACCAGACACGCCAACCGATCATTGAACTCCATGGCCAAGACAGCCAAAAGCCTGATAGCTCCAAACTAATCTCTTCTGCTAGGGATTGTAATCGCATAGGCCTGAGAATCCGTTCCCTTCTCTTTCTCCTCCTACTCCCTTCCTTTCTGCTTCTAAGGACTGAAAAACTTGACGGAGCACTGATTGTGGTCTGAAGTGATTGGATTTGTGCTCGGCCCAGGGTACTGGGAGAGGTTAATCTGAGCACTCAGCTTTTCTTTTCAGGTACTGATGTGGCTCATACCAGGCATATGAAACAGAATGCAGTTTCCCTGAAAACAGGTGGTGGGTAAAAGAAGCTTTTACATAGGAGGTAATAAAGCGCAAAGGGGGAATCTATCGACACGACATAAAATGTGTGAGACTCCAGGTAATTTATCTCAGCAAAGGTAAACACACACAAGCACACACTGTTGCTTGATAAAACAAACAGGTTCATTCAAAGGTATCTCATCACCGTGAGAACTCTTCATTTTTGGTTCTCTTTTTAATGTCTATTTGGCCAAACCCATTAATCCGTGTCTCTGGAGTGAGCTCACGCTGAATTGAAAATGTGCCATTTTATCAATGATGCCATTTCCTGTCTGTTCTGTGGCGTCATGCTGAATTTTTTGGAAACAGCAGCTGGTGGAAGGAAAGCCAAGCCCAGCAGCAACCTGTAGGATGTATCGCTTATTGAGCTGGCTAACTCCTGTTGCCAAACCACAACTGCTGGCAGATTACAGCTGGCCAATAATACCTTTTGGGTGATCTAAAAGAACAGATTAAAGCCCTAAAGTGTAGCTTTTATTTCCCATTCAAAATGCTTTAAAATGTATTGAAATGTGATTTGTGCACGGCCCTCATTTTAAAAATATATTCAATTTGCTCTTATGATGCAGCCTCTTTTGAGATTACGGTGGTCTATTCTATTACAATGACCTTATTTTTTAAACCAATTTGTGGAAATATAATTAACATTTTGATTTTGACAAACAAGAGGAGGTGGATAAAGAGGAGAGCCTGCTGGCAGAAGCCACCACATGCTAAATACTAATCAGATGTGAAAACTGAGGCAACAACGCTTTTGAACTAAACCTGAGGCACAAACGCTACTGAACTCACCACCAAGATCACGGGGGAAATGACGCAGTCCCACAATTACATGGTTTCAAATGGAAGGCCCAGTGCCAAAACCAATCAACGGGCCTGTGAAGTGGATACCTTTGAAATGAATCAGCAGTGTGTGTGTGACACATTTTCAAAACAAATTAAAATCAACAACATAACCTTTAGTCGTTTAGTAATTACAGCACGATATGATAACAAGTCGGGATGGGCAAATCAACAGCAACTTTTTTTATGATTGGAAAAACACGACTGCAAACAGAGGGAAGCTTTGGGACAGGAGAGCAGCAACATTGTCATTAGATGGGCAAAATGTGTTCCTGTTGTGTGGTGGGCTGAGACAGCATGCAGCATTGTCTAGCCACACACAGGATGTTAACCCACTGACCGTGCTTTGCAGCAAAGCAACAGCTGTCCAATCAAACGCAGTAAGCCATGCAGGGTATCTCACATTTGTCAGGCTGCATGCCACATTTGGAACCCCGCTATTAATATCTTCACTTCTCCACGGGTAACATTACTGGGTGCACAAGTCACTGCCCTCTCTCCCAGTGAAAGACCACGTTTATATAATGCCGTAATTCAGACTTCATAAAGAACCATCCGATAAAATAGTATGTGCTGTACCAAATGCCAGTTTGTTTCTGTCATACTGAGCTGTGGGGCACAACCTCTGAATCCTCCATACAATAAATGTTTGAATAGTGCTGCTCAGCATATAGTACTAATAATTTAATATTGCAACAAAGTATGTTTTAAGGAATAATTCCACCATGTTAAAAAAATAGGTGGAATATATTCTACAGAAATATTCTACAGTTTACTCTCTTGCAGCAGGTCTCTCCGTAGAACTGACCAGAAGAAGCATGAGCGTACAGTAAATGTTCAGTCAGCCATAAAAAACAATCTTTCCCCAAAGATTGTCCTCCAGGTCCTTTGTGTGCCTATGCCCATATATAGTGCATGTATATGCTGCAGCAATGTCTATGAACTCTAATCCCATCAACCTTAGGGAAATATGGTATGTGTCTACAGTGCGCTAATAAGAACTACAATCCCCAGCTACAAGCCATGATGGTCGCCCAGGTAACCCAGCTAGCCCCTGGTTGCCCCCAGCAATAGCGGTCACAGTGTCACTCACGCTGGCAATGACCCCAGGAGCGCCGCGTCCACCCCCAGCAGCAGTCCACCCTGGCTCCATATCGACACAGACCATTGGAAGACGCCATCTGCCGCGGCCACCTGTCAGAGGAGAAACAACATTAGTTCACAGCCAATTAAAAGCAACACTGTATCACGCCAAAAGATGCATCATCCAAAAACAAAAGCCCAGACTGTTCATACAAAGCCTTTGTCTACAACAGTTAGTTTGCTCAAGTTTCTTGGCATTAAGAGAGAAACAACATAAAGTTTACCAAACGCCAAATTGCTGGTATCTGTTGGAAAACATATTATGAAAACGCAACAACTCAACAGTAACACCTGTTTTTTACTGATATTTCACTCAAGTCCAAACTTTTAAAGTGAAGAAAGTCATTTGGAGTCTCTGTCACAGTCTATGATTGGAGTGTAATTTTCATTTTCTTCTCCAAATGAAAAATTAAGTCATTTTCCTATCATCTCAGCAGTGAATATGAGACCGTATTGTACGGTGATAGTCTACTCAGAACCTGGAGACCTACGCTGGGAGACTACAGGGCCCAATTTGACACATTTAAGCTTCACTTCACATCAATGCACCTGTGAAACACTAATCTTTACCGGCGACACTGCCATTGTACTGATTCCAGAGCGTATGAGGGAGATTAGACCTCATGCGTTAGCATTATGAATGGCACAATGATATCTGCTCCAAGTTTCACCCTGTCGATTGACAACTAAATAATACCAACCACAGCCGTGATCATGTTTCAAAGAAACACCGTCAAATCCTTTTACAAAGAAATTGTAAAAAAAGTCAGAATGAAAACTTTAAATGAAATGATAAAACCACGGAGAGTTGATTTTATATTTGTACATTGTTCCCAGTTCCTGGTTTATGTGGATGTGAACACCAAGTATAATTTGGATGTTTGTATACCCTGGTGTTCCATTTTATTTGGTTCAAACATAGAAATAGCTGCATCTTGGCAAAGATTACCTTTTTTATCTGTACAGAGCCTCCCAACGTGTTGTTGGAGAGAAAACAGAGAAGGAAGAAGCCCATTAAAGGATTCATCTGTCGGAAAACATTGCATAGTTTGCTTTACAGCTGGGTGACATTGGCAAAATAAAACAAAATAAACACTTGCAAAAAAAAAAGGGTACGGTGGTTGGTGCAAAAACATTGCAACACCGTCCAGTAGTGTCTCTCAAAATACTTGTGTAAACACAAAGGAGGCCCGCTCTTTTGCCTTGGTCGAGGGTGAGATTGATGTTATGCATTCAAGGCACGTCCTCTGCCGCTATCCCTGCCTGTTAGCATCCCGTTGCCAAGTCGTGCAAATGCTAATGCTTGCCCCCCCACTGCCAATCACCTCACAGAGAGAAAACCTGACGGAGGATGCTAAGTGAGAGTGGCAGGCCAAGACAAAATGTTTGTCTGAAGCCTGGTGGACTGGAAGGAAGGCAGGAAGGCAGGCAGAAGCCTGTTTCGCACTGTCTAAGAGATGAAACGAGGAGAAATGGGGAGAGGTTAAAAAGAAGTGGGGTTAGAAGAAAGGGGAGTAAGGATAAAAGAGGGGAGAGAGGAGAGGACTAGGTTTTCCTTGCCAGATATGCTTGTTTGGCTTTACGCTCTGCTGAGGTAGAACCCCTGACCAGGAACTCTTACAGGTTTTACCCAAACACAAAAACAAAAACACAGAAACACTGTCTCTGTCTCTCTCCATCTCTCTCAACACACAAACACACACACACACACACACACACACACACACACACACACACACACACACACACACACACACACACACACACACTATCAACCTGCAAACAACACCAAACACATACTATGGCCATTTAAAATGACCGCATACTGTATAATTTCTATGTAGAAAGCACACGCCAGCTTGCCTGAGGCAAGGGCTCTTTCTATTAATAAATATCAATATTTGATGGGATCAAGGGGGAGGAAAACACCATTAAAATAGTTACAGCAGGCTGGCGTACTGATTAACAATCATAATAGCAAAGAAGGATACGGCAAATTGGTCCAGCATGGCATTAATAATTTAGCTAACAATGCACTTATTATTCTGTAGTAATTCTTCAAAAATCACCATACAGCCAATGAAGACCAAGAGTGATACAGTGTTGGATTCATTAGCCAATGGATAGCTGGTGATAACCGACTTGCCTCAAGCAGTTTAGCTGAAAACCACAATACAATGGTGTTATCTGAGCTTGAATGAATGAAGCATGCAACTGAACATAAAGCACTTGTCTAAAATACATAACAAGAAATGAGAACCGGTGCTAGGGGAACCAGAGTAGATCACCATCACCCAGTAGTAGGGCCAAAGGTACTATTGTGTGGGGTGGCAATACACTGATTACTCCTGGCAGATATGACGGGCCAAAAAATCTCAAAGCAATAGCCCCAAAATGACTAAATCAGACATCTCACTCTTGTTCTCACTAAAACACACAAACTAAAAAAAGAAACAGACACAGAACAGAAATTCCGCTTTGTTTGTTTGACGCTTATATTTCCCCGTTCCCTCATCTCCTCCTCTCATCCTCAGACAGCGTGTAGCCCTTGGCAGTAGTGAGCAGCAACAAGCATCCAACTCTGCTCGTATAACAACGTTCATCAGTAACCCTGAATTATGAGCTCATCCATTTATAAGCACTGCGGTACACAGGAGGAGTGATGTCCTGTCATATTCTTTATGCAAAATTCATACAGCGCAGGCTGGGCCGACTGTAATCACTTTCAACACTGTAGGGCAGGCTACACTGAGCAAGCGAGCATCCTTCTTCTCCGCAACTTCCCTCTTCTCCAGTGACACTGTGCTGCACTGGGTAGCAGCGTATCAGTCGGACATGAGCATAATATCCATATTTATGACCCTGGGGCTGTGAATGATGATCCTAAATTTCCCTTTGAGAGAACCCAAGTAGAAAATGATAGCCCTAACACACACGCCATTGACACTGAGCTGAAATAGACGACAAATGCATTTTTTCACAGCAGCATCTGACGGAGCAAGGTCTAGCCTATCAGTCCTCCATTGTGTGGCTAATGGCGACCGAGACGGAGCGACCCCAGTACAGCATCTCTGATTGATCATAAAAGGGGAACAAAGCCATTCGCTGAAGTGGCACTCTGGAAGTGTGACCCCAGAGTGGCTCTCTGGCATGACTGTGGAGTGCACGCACACACTGTAGTACGGCTTGTCCCTAAGCGTGTTACCAGACAGTGTGAAGCTCCACTCTGGATGTCAGATCTATGTGTAATACTGTGAGACGTGGAAGAATGAAAATTCCCGCTCTATTGTGAGAGCCTGACGCAAACATATCACCTTACTTCTTTCTCGCATCTTTTTTTCGTTTTCTTTGCACAGGCTCCACACTGTCTTTACAGTAGCTCACCAGTATCCACGCCTGAGGGCACAGATGTAAGTCTGATGTTACTGTGACAGCACAATACTATGTCTCCTGGCACGGGGCCACGGAGTTGGACGCATTACCGAGGAGGCCTGGTATGTACTGCCCAGGATTGTGTGGAGTCCTTTGAATGTGCCACAGTGCTCTGACCCCCAGCCAGAGGGGCTCTTTGTCCACAGAGCCACTTCAGCTGTAGCATCCCAGCTAAAGTGCACTGCCAGTCTTCATCCATAGCATGTCGTTAGCACTACTGGCAACTCTAAGTAATGGGACATTTTTAAATGGACATTTACGGGTTGGCATCGTGTGCGCTCTTAGGAGAGGTACAAAATAACCTTGCACAGGATAACACTGAAGTGCCCTTCAGGTGTAGCTAAGCCTGTTAGATGCCCTCTCCAAGCTGCAATAGTGGAGGCAAATAGGAAACAAATGGCTTTTTAGGCTGTGCTCACACTCAGTGTACCCTCTCCATGAATTTAGATTGAGGCGGACGCCCATGTTCATGAACTTGGAAATAGGAAAATAATGGCCAGCGTGACAAGTTTGCTCTAGTAAGGACCGCATGCTGCCTTTAATGTAAATGCCATTAGACAGGCAGACAGTGAAATAAAAGCACCAAAGATCTTACTAGAACGTGACATGTCTCACTGGCATTAGTCCCCTTGATCAGACCTGGGTGTAATCAATAAGACACTGAGATGCAAACACAGAGTGCATACATTTTCACCTGCTCGCTTTCTCTATCTTTCCAACATCAGAAACACACATACACACACACACACTTTGGATTTTTCTCCTCATCGTTTTTGTTAATAGATTAAGCTGCAAATTCCTTTTGAAGTTTAATTCACATGTTTCTTGTTCTATTAATGCAGAACAATGATTGTGTGGAAAGGAATAGGAGAATTCTACCCATCACTTCATCTGGGAATGTACAGTGGTTCAATATAGCAATCCAAGGGTGGGCCTCTGATTCATACACATATAAGCTCATATGAGCTCAAGGTGAAAAGAGGATTCAGCTTGGGGCTCAGCATGCTTGTCTGAAGATGATAAATGAGGGTGAAAAAAAAATCTAATTAGAATGCTTGACTACATTCCCTCTAGGAAACAAAATAATCACATGGAAATACTCTCTATTCTAGGTCTCTAGGTCTATTTGTCTAACTGTATTACTATTTGTAATGATTCTTTTGAGATCTAACCATCCTACATACAATTCCGTCCAATTGGAGAGATACGAAAAGTTTTGTCTCTGTGGTAGAGTGCATACTTAGGCCTGAAAGTATTAATGTAAACGGTCATCTGTAGCTAAACTAATACACGACAGGGAAGGTTAATCTGTAGTTATTAATAAACAAGCATGATGAAATTAGTTGAAAGCAACAACTCTGCATGTAAATGTTATGTTAGAATTTGCAGTTGGTGAAATGATCTTAAATAGGCCACATATTGTAAACTGAAATGAAGACAATCGTTCTTGATTAAATACAAAAAGGATAAAATATGAAATATGTTAAAGAAAGATATTGAGCGTTCTGTGCTTTTACATCACACTTCTACGATTAGAATAGGCAACATGTTGAACTCGGGTGCATAGGTTTAAAACAATATGGGACATAGTACGACATACACATGCTTCGGATTTTGGCACGTTTCCCACCGCTCCTCGCATACTTTACCGAATTCGTGTTTGGGCACGAACGACCCGGCAAGGAGTGCTGTCATGTCAGTTCATACAGAGAAAGATACCATCGGCTGACTGACAATAGCGGCTTGTTTTGGTTTGCCACACGTGAACTTCATTTTAGGCTACACACAGCATAAAGCAAATGTAAATACAAATTATTTACGTTTATTTAGAAGACAGAAATTGTTATTACCTCATTATTATTTAAAACAGTAGAGCACACTAAATAGGGCTACTGGATAAAAGACCCAATACTCAAAGAAAAAAATCAAGATTACGCACTATTGTTGATTCACTGGATCAATTGTAACTACGGCGAGCACTGCATTAGAAACCAATTGCAACGTTTTGGAAAGGCTGCTTTCCATCTTATAAAATATAATTATTATAAGTATAGACCTAATCGTATCTGTAATTGTCTATATCGAGTCAAGTGTGTAACCATCGAATTTAAATATTCGCCAAAAGCGAGGTGGTATAACAACATTCATTGCTTGTTAGCAAAGTATCGTATAGGGTTTCTTTTATCTGTAAATTCTCACCTGCCGTCGAAGTCAGCACTTGCTCCAAAGCAACAACTGCACAACATCAACAACTTTATCCATAATTCCATAATTAGAGGAATACGCGCGAGCTGTGATTGCACCACGACAATCCAACAGTAGCGCCTGCCTGCAGAATGCAACTGAGCACCAAATACTTTTGCACAACTGCTGAAGTTCAACTTGCTCAAGATATTTGCTTGTATCCGTGAAGAAGATCATTCAAAATGTTAGAACGTTGCCAGTGAGACCAGTCCGTAGCACCGAAGTGACCCAGCGAGTAAAGCAGTTTAGAATGGAGCGGTATGCACTCTACTGGTCTTCAAGGAACGCCGCAGCTCTCTCTCTCTCTCTCTCTCTCTCTCTCTCTCTCTCTCTCTCTCTCTCTCTCTCTCTCTCTCTCTCTCTCTCTCTCTCTCTCTCATTTACTTGTGCTCTGTCTCCGCAAGTTCACTGAGCACTAAAATGTCCCCACTACTTCCAAAGCAGTGTTCTTTTATTAACAAGGCTAGTTTAATCTGGCCCATATGATACTAGGCTTCACCTGTCAGGCTTGAGCTGAAGCCCACCGTACCTTAAAAATATACCCCTTTCTTTGGTACAACTCTGCATTGTTTTGATTCCAATCACCGGGCCAATATGCTGATTACAGTATTGTGCTATGCTTCCTTTGGACATACCTTGGACTAATTAATAGCCTGCTGAGGCACGCAGGTGCAGTGCCCACCCAGGTAGAAGCCTCTGGCGTTTACACACTGCAGACCGAAAAAGCCGACAGGTTAATTTACAATTTGACATTTTAAATGTGTCTGAAAATTTGGTTGCATTACACGCATATACACACACATGCACACATGGTAAATTAACTTGTTTTTTTCTCAACTACATCACATACAAATGAGTGTGCAGAGAATTTTGCTGCTACATCCAAGCCTCTGGAAATGCATATTATTTGGAACACAATTAACCTTGTTTTTCTCTGCACCCTTTCAGTTTTGTTTGTGGGGTTTAGAATCGCAAAACATCAATGAAAACAAGCTACTGCTTGGTTCCAAACTTTATATTGTGTGACAAGGGTATAATTTGTAGTTCCTAAAACAAAAGGAAACGACCTCGCCTTCTGCTTTAAAAAACATGTTAAATTCATCTATCAGCCCGTGCTCCTGTTGTGTGACAAGCTTTTCTCATCTCCTGTGCTGTGACGCACCAGGTCTAGACTGCCTTCAGGGGCAATTTCAATGAATAAAGAATCCTGAGCAAGAAATGAGATGCTTTTCTGAATTTAAATCCAGAGAGGATGAATTCTACATTTAAAGCAAACACTCCCCGGGGGTCTGTCTAATAACTGGCAGCGAGACGTTTAGACGTCATTTCTAACTACCTCTGGCTGGGTTTGGGTCACCGTTACCTTTTCATCCATGTAGTTGTTTGCCATGTAATTCCCTGTTACTGATGCAATCCCGAAACGTATGTCTTTCCGTAGAGAAGAGACAGATGCACTCTGGCCTCCCTAAAAGCCGACTGTCTGCTCAGATCAGAATCCAGGATCATCTGATTAAACCGTTAGTTAGTTGATTTCCTGGTGGGGTGTATTTCTTAATAACTAACACAAATAGAATACATTTGCCTGCCTATTTTCTCACTGTATATCACATTGACTGCCATTCCTCAGCAAGTGAACTACATTGTGATGCATCCTAAAGAATACCCCAGACAAAAAATTCAGTATGGCTTTTCCTTAGTAACAAAATAAGGTTTAATTCGGAATTAAAAAACTGCAATTTGGATTGGGCAAGAATGTCTTTAAAACAGTTAAAGTATTTGAATGAAAGTTAAAATGATATGATATGTTAGTATCAAATAAAATCGAATTAATTTGTATGGCACATTTCATACACAAAGGCAATTCAATGTCTGCCTACTTTAGAGGGTTTGTAGAGGGTTTGACTGTCCCCATGCTTATTTTGGAAAAGCTTGTATCATTACCTGCTGTGCCAGCCCAAGCCATATACTATTATCGAGACTGCGGTAAATAAAACGGACTATCTGTCATATCCACAGTTAGATTCAATTTGCCAAATACGGAGCAATAAACTATTGCGCAGAAACAGCGGTGTAACAAAATGCAGTGTGACTGTGGAGGAACACAGGTGATCTGCATTGTAATTTCAAATAATATCCCTGTGGTAAATAATATAATGAAGCGTCATTTACCATCTATCAGAGCCTTTTACTGCAGCAACTAATTATTTAGTTTGCTTTTGCTGAACGCCCCCACAACTTTGATGGGCCTTAATGTACCCCTGGGTGGCCAACCCCCGCTGTACAGAACACTGTGATCTGCATTCATAAATCAACATGCAGTGCCCCTCAAGCTGACAGTCACACAAACAAGTACATACAAAATAGTGAGAAAGATTTATCCAGCAAGCCCACAATACTGAAATAACCTTGGACTTATGGCCTCTTATGAGTCCATAACCAGTTGGTTCGAGTCTCCTTCCTTGGCACTTCATTCGCTCCTTCTTCTTAGTGAACGCTTCAGTCTGGACCGTCTCTCCTTCCCTGCATGCCTATATGCATTTCTGTCATGTGCACTTGGGCAGAGCCCAAGGCCTGGCCAGGGAAGCAGCAGTTTCCTTTTGAAATAATTCCAGCTCCTGGAAGGAGCTATGTCTCTAGCCATCCACCCTGGGAAAAGATTGGCTGCGAGCACAGAATTCAGATGAGCTAGTGATTGGAAAAGACACCTCCACCTCCTCCATTCCTTTTGTGATTAGGCGGAGGCTCGTCCTCCTTTTGTTTTCTCAAGCCACTGTGATACATCGTTCAGGCGACAAGGTAAAATGGTGCCGAGTAACAGATCAAAGGTGCATGAAATAATATTACCATTTCACTATAATTGTGGGCAGTACACGCAATACAAAATGGTTAGTATACTGTGCAGTCCATATACTGCCATGTTTTGTGTTCTATACTAGGAAACAAAAGCAAAATTGTGTTTCTATTTGAGAAAATTGACCTTTTCTGCAGCACAGAATTTATAAAATATTCATGGCCGTCAACGTATTTGGCTATGCATAAGACGTTTCACTTCTGTTCTAGATGAGGATTGAGTACTTGAGGTGCAAATGGATTTTAAGCCAGCACCTTTTTGTATCTCTGTTAATACCTATTCGCTGTAATAGAGGGAGAATACTGCGTAGTGCTATTACATAGACTAATTCACACCTTTGCGAAATATATCATGTAGAAATATCATTCATTTATTTCACAGTCTGGGAAACCCATTCATTCTGCTCAATAAAATTCCTGTAGCCTATTATTTGAGTAGGCAAAATGGTGTTACGGTTTGGACATGGGCACAAATGTAATGTAGCAGTAATTCATGTACATTTTGATTTCAGGCAACAGTTATGTCTATATTTTGGTAATAGAGAAACATAACTGGATTGCATTAAATTCAACTCACAGGGTACGCTCCTGCAGGAAAAAAAAAGACATATGCTATACAGTAAAATATCTTATAAGACAAATGAGATACTCAAGTGCTTGAGTGCGTCAAATCAATATTCAAGACATGGTTAGCAATGTGTGTGTAACTAGCTGCAGCACAAATGAGATTCCTTGCTGATGGGACTCTTAATCCCTCACCTAAAGAAATCATAGAGAAACACAAGTTGAAAGGAGATAAAGACTTCATGTCACGATTCCCGGTAAGAAAATCCTCCTCTTAACCTCCTCCAACCTTGAGACATCTTTTAAGCACAGATGCTTGTATGTCCATATTGTCCTTATTAGTCAATGTTACTGTCAGCTGCCAATGGATCCGGGCCAGTGGACCTGATTGGCATGGCATTGGTGTGCCCTCTGAACACGCCCACCAGCATGTTGTTCTTGGGAGAGCAACTCTCTGGCTCCATGGTCATCACCTGCACGGAGTACCCGTGGGGCTCGGCGGCCCAGGAGCGGTCCAGGTCAACCAGGCCCATACACTGCTTGCCTGGAGGAACGACAAAATAAAACATGAGAAGATGGTACGAGACACACAGCAGCAACACCAAAGACGTTATGGCAAGTCGGCCGGACAGCCTACATCCCCTGTTCCCCTGGCTCCCTGTCTCAGACGGACGCCGGCACACTGGCAGCCTCCGGAGAGAAGAGATCAAAGATCGTTAGCTGGCGTCAGTGGGAGGGGGATGTGTGTCATGCCCGAGCCCCGTGAAAGGGGGGAGAGCAGAAGCCGGCGCGACAGGCCTTGTCAGGTACACGCGGGAGCGCTTCCGAGGGATGAGGAGGAGGCAGCCGGGGAACCCTTTGGAAACTGGGGGGGATGAGAGCCCCGGCTTGGGTGAAGAGTCATTGGGGTGACGAGAGACGCTGCATGCTCAATATCTGCCACTCGACAAAGCACTCTCCAGACAGACCCAACTAATCCAATTTACCTCACATATCTTTCCTTTCATTCTGACACCAGCATGTACTAGCACCGCGGTGTTTACTTGCTCTCAAAATACGCCGTCTGAAGAGGAGTTTGCGGTGTTGTGTTTTATTTTTTGCCTCGACAGTGCCTGCAGAGCGGGTTAATACTGTGCTGTATCTGTGGCTTTTTACTTGGACGGCCTGGAGTCTCTCCGTCTGGGGGTTCAGGCAGTGTGGGAGGGTGGGGGCAGGCCTAGGCTCGGTGGAGATGAGAAATGCGGAGGGTCTCTTACCAACGAGCCGCCTCTCCGGAGGAAGCTGCCCAGCCGTCTGGTCCGCAAAGCGACAGAGCACCATGTGCTCCTACACAGAGAGCAGGGGAAGAGAGACCGTGAGACAGGAGGGATGTGGTGGGTTGAGGAAACACAAACACCAAGAGAAAAAAAACACACCATTGGTCTTCAACTTTAAAACTACCGGTACTCAAACTGTTAATAAAATGTGATAAATTAGAGGAATAACCCCTAGAGTTATGTGACGATACAAACATACTTGACGTAAAAGAGGGGACACATTTTAGGTGAGGGAAGCATAAAACAGCTAAAGTTAGAGACGGTAAGACTTTGGGGACAATTACCATGCGCGTCTACAAGCCTGCCTGGAGGAAAACACTGGCCGTCTGACCCGCTGCACGGATTCAACCTATTAGAACCCTCTCCAGAACAGGCTAAGGGATCGCACCGAGGCGTTGTTCTACAACAAAGCGATAAAGTCTCTCCAACCCATCCTTCCAGGGGCACTCGAAAATAGCGACCCAGGGGAGAAGCAGTCATCTCCGGCCCGCTCCCGCTCTAATTGATTCCATTTCTCACTGGGAGAGGTCAGTAGCGAGCGCGGGGCCAAGGTGCAGACGCTGGGAGTTGGCGCTGAGCACCAGCATCTCAGATCATTAGCCCTCAATTGCGGCCGCGTGCTATTTGTCACGACGCTGTCAGTCTGTTTAACTAGCTACGAGGCCAAGAGCGCGCACTCCGCCGACTGTGGCGCTTTGGAATGCCATCTTCGCTCCTATAATTGGGGAGGGAGGGTTTGAGGGTGGAGATACTGCGGCTGGGGTAGGATTTCAATGAGCTGAAGATAAGTGTAAATATTAAAGGTGTTTGAAAAAGAAGAGAGACCACAATAAAATCTAATCAAGTCATTATGCAAGGGGAGACTTGAAAGGAGCTTATGTGTTAATCAGCGGAAAATTAGTCCAGTTGTCTAAATTGAATATTGATTTATCTTTCTTTTTGTGGCTAAGTGTGCATATTTCCAGACATTAGTTATGCTAATGCTTTACTCTGGCTATAATCCATGGGACAAACTGAATACCACAGGGAACAGATCAGCTTGAAAAAGACTGTCTGCTCTCCACATTTTATTAACACACTATACTTGTAATCACACAGCTTAAAATAAGACATTGTGTTGCATGTTTTGATGTACCATAAACATGATAAAAATGTAGCTTGTGAGTCCTGAAAAACAGACGTTCTGCAGAACTAACCACAATGGGAGTTAAAGAAAAGAAAAACACAGTATCGTTTTTCAACTTTATAAGAGAGATATGGAATTATATCAGTACAGCCTCCTCACAATCCATTATGCTGCTGTTAATTCTACTGGCACTTGAAAAGTTGCACTCAACCAGAGCACTGTATTCTTCCTTTATAAATGTATGAATATAATATTTTGCTACTGGTCCCCACGACGACCCATAAAGGGAATACTTTTTTCCTATTATCATAATGCTTTGCAGGAGTCAGGCATACAAAACATCAATTCAATCTTCAGAGCTGACTAATTTGCATCTCTGCAGATGAACAACAAGAAGGGGAGCTGAAAAGCGTACCTTAAAACTCAGAGTCTCCTGGAACCTTTCGCTGCACACAGAAAAGAAGGGGACATATTTGTATTAGTGCAGTGCCAAACATGGGGAAGGTTCAAGGGGATGCACGTGAGTTGCTTCTGTCTATGTCATACAATGGCAAAGTTAGGTGCAGTACCCACAGTATAATGGAAAAATAAACTCCTAACAAAACAAACTAAAATTATCATAACGACGTAATACTTGAGCAAACACAAACAACAGTCATCTCTTCTCCAATCTCTCCCAGGAAACTAGACCATTTTTTGATGAGCTTTTGTGTCTATGGCCTAGGAAAAAAAGAGAGCATTTATTTAAGACGTTAGTGAACAGTTTGAGAGGGTGGTGGTGCGTGGCTTCAAGCTAACTAATAATTAGCACGACATGGCCGATGGGTCAGAGGGCATGAGCAGTCAGGGCACTCAGATGAACTCTAATGCTTAACTTGGCCTGTTAACAGATTTAACACCACAAAAGGTTTAAGTAGTTGGCACTTAACAAAAACCTGCCAAATGCTTGGAATGTATACACCTGCAGACCCTTCAAGAGATAAAGTTAACCTGAGGTGGAAATACTTCAGCAGATAAATAGGGCCATGGTGAAGTACCTGGCCAAGTGAAGGACCTCCATTCTTGCACTGCTAGGGATTCCTTTCAGATATGCTAATAATATCTTGACTAGCCATCTCTTGAGTAGGCCTGTGTGTCGTGGCTATCAAGACATTTGTATTGTTATCCTATTCTCTGCCTCCAGTTCCCACACCATTTCAAACCAATCAATCAGCCGAGTGCTGCCATAGTAAAGAGGACAACACCATTAAAAAACAGGCCAACATTTTTCCCCCTCTCTTCTCTCCCTAATGTTTGTACCCTCGCAGCACTATTCCACTAAGGATCACATTTCAGCCTGGGATATTATCAAGATGTCAACGTCGTCGGTTACTTCTCCCCGGCCTGGGAATGAAGTTACCAGAGGTAATTCTGAGGCGAGCAGTGATTCTTGTTAATGACCCCCCACTGGTTTAGAGCCATGTCTGCCAGTCAGACAGGGCCGGCGTGCAGATCCTCATTCTCTGCTACTGACACAATGCTGAGGAGACTGAACGGACAGGTGGGCGACACCGTGCCCAGGGCAATGGGATGGGGCTCTGTCACGATGAGAAAAAGAGACAGTGACTTACGTCAGAGAACCAGGAGATAGAAAAATAGAGGGAGAGGAAGGAAAGAGACGACTAGACTAAAAATAATGACAGAGAAGCGCAAAGCTGAAGGAAACTAAAATAAGGTGAGCAGAAATGCTATCAGGAAAAAAAAAAGAACTTGGAAAGGAAAAGGAAGGGCTACAAATGCTAACAAACAAATGGAGCTGAAATAAGGGAACTGACCTTCGGGGGAAGGTGAACTTGACGGTATTCTGGATAAATCCGTAGCAGCAAGGGCTAACCACGAAGGCCGCTCCCGCTTCGACGCAGTGCTCAACAACCATGTCGGTCGCAACACCGCACGCATGCAGAGCCACCTGAGGAACACACACACACACACACACACACACACACACACACACACACACACACACACACAGTCTTAATTCATTCATAAGCACACAGATCGACACATTTGTTCCACGATGTTTATACAGCTTGAACCACAACATCGTGGTGGAGTGAGGTTTCTTTGAGACCACAGCCCAGCCCAGAGTTTGAAACAATGACAAAAAATAATCATATAATCAATTCCACTGACTACTGCGTAAAGACTGCTGCCTTTAAATAAAAGTGTGCTCTCTAAGGGGCCGGCTCCCAGTGGCAGAGGCAAACAAACTAGATTACGACTTGGGTGGTAAAGGCACGGATGTCTTAAGATTCGCATTGAGTTGGTCAGCTGTGCGTGACGATGGCTTGCTGGTCACATATTAGCTCTAGTGGATGTGGTTAGAGATTGCTAAGAGGGGTAGGTCTGGAAAGAAAAACGCTTCTCTTTGAGTATCCAGAACCGGCTCCTAAAAGCACATAAGTAGTGGACAGTCAGTCAGAGGGGAATTCGCTGGTTCATAAAAAAACGGCCACTTACTTACCTGAAGTCTGATCGCATCTAACAAGTCGCATCTAACACTGCTGTCTCTTCGTGTCCAGAACCATAGACAGGCCATGGACGTTCCCAAGTCAACAGTGTATGGAGGGAGTACAGACAGACGCTCCAAACCCCAGGATTAAAGCCCCCTAAATCTCCAGGCAGCAGAACATTTCTCAGGAGCCTGTCCAACTCTCCCTGGAAATGCCTTGGCTGACTCAAACCCTCTGTTCCACCCGCAGATGATGCTGTCGAACTTGGCCGGGAATGGTCCGCTCAGAGCCAAATATTCTAATCCGAAGAGAAAGAAGTTACCGGCCGCATATTATGCGATATATTATGGAGGGCTCAATATGAATGTCAGATTAGACCACTGGGCTGTCATTATTGATTATTATTATTGTTGAACGCTACCAGACATTCATCATAACCTAATTGTATATTGTTAATAACTCTTTAGTGGAATTTGCATTGATTATATGTAGCTATCTGAGGACGTATTCACATCTGTAGCGTGGTCCAACATATACCACAGGAAACAGCATCTTACAGCATGATGTTCTTCCCATGTTTTGAAGTTCACATCAACACCTAATTACATAATGCTGGAGTGGTCTATTAAGTTGGGGAAGTAGTTTTGTAGTTACTGCTATAACTTTGTGGGACGATAGTAACTAAGATGATCTTAATGCCACATAGTCGTCGTACTTCATGAACATGAGCTAGCCACTTGTGCAATACAACAGACCAACTATATTCCTCCTCTTGATTCAACCCTCCTTTTTTTAAGCATTCTCCTCTTTGGAAGCCATTCTGGTTGAAATAACGAGACAAAGATGGGAGGTATTTCCTGCCAACTGATCAGAGGAATGTTGGTTTGGCGGCTTTTCCCATTTCTGAACCGGCTGCTCATGAAAAGCAAACTTCATTCTCGCAAAACAAGTGCCACAGATAACCTTAGAGAACATAACTCCAGTGTTTAGAATGGGACATAACCAAAAAAGGGGCTTACGCACAAAGACAGCTACGACTTGCTGTCCAAGAAAGGCTGTCTAGAACAACAGCTTCCACAGTCTGCATGGGCTCAATACATTCATCCAATTCCAATACATTAACATTAAACCATAAAGAACTGAATAGGGGGTTGCACAAGGGTGATCTTTTTTTAGTGTCTTTTTTCCCGTTCAACAGGGTTAGAATAACATAAGACAAGAATGCTGAGGTGGGGAACTGTCTGATTTAAAAGTCGTTTTTCTCTACTTGATTACAAATATATGACAAACGGCATTGGTTTGATATTCGAGCAAAGAAATGGATCACGATTCATTAGACACTGTTATTCCCATTACCTGAAACTAGGAGAGAAAATACTACACTGCAAACCACACCAATACATTGCCTGGGCTAGGCTATAGCGCAGTGGCACTGCACCTTTCAGGATCACACTGTGTTCTGCTCGACTTTGAGTATGACAGCTCTGATCGAATATGCTGCCTGTCATAGTCAATACTTTCAAGGTATGGGGTTTCATCAGTGACAGAGAATATAATAGAAGAAAAGAATGGAAAGCCCATAGGGGTTCCAAAAATATAAAGGCTTTCCCCTTCACCCCCTAAGGGTTACAATTGTCCTTTACAAAATGTCCTTATTGAACTACATCCAGAGAGCCTGGATAAGTCAGTCTCAAATTGCTTTCGACTTAACAGTTTTGGTATTACTAATTTTATATATCACACATTATATATTTAATCTATATATATTTAATTTAATCTAACGAAATCTGACATTAGGTACTTACAAGTCAAGTAAATATGTATTCAAGCCAATTATCTACAAAAACTTAAAGGTTAACTGCTTAACGGTATCCTGGGTAACGTGAATAGGTTGCTCATACACACTGATGATGAAACTAACTAGGCAATTCTTTTCTCCAAAGTATTCATTGAAACAGTTTGTAATCTATACCCAACAAAGCCTAAGTAGTTCAATTTATTTTGGATATATTTAAATCAGTCAGTCTCTCTAATTCTATAGGAATTGCAATCAAAAGTTACGTACAACCCTTAGGATGCGTGTGAGAGAGAATGAGTTTGTTGGTCCTTCACATGGGCATAAATATAGGTTTTGTGGGCAGTGTAAACGAGTACCAAGGGCAAAGGAGCACGGTGAAAAGTAGAGCTGCTCCAGATAACCATAGCTTCTAGATATTATCTCTGCAGCTTCCTCTGAGGCCTCGGCTGGTTCACTGTCTGTCCCATAGGACAAAGGATGAGGGAGGGAGCACTACACAGCCACACACACACACACACACACACACACACACACACACACACACACACACACACACACACACACACACACACACACACACACACGGCCCACGCTCCATCAGCAGTAGGGACTAGACTCAGGCTATGAATAGGGAGCCTGGAATAACTTCATTAGCTCCATTCAATGAATGACACTAAACATGAAGCAATACTAAATAAATGCCCAGATAATATTATAAGGAGCTGCACCTTATTGTGTATTATCTGTGGGCATGCAATCACACTGTACCCCTGGTGAAATACAAATATCTGTAATTGGGACTAAAACAATACTTCTTCAATATTACTTTAAATAAAATCAGCCCCCAAGAAAGTGTAGATTGCCAGTCTAAAAAAAACGTGTGCACTACACAAACACATAAAGCCAGACAGACAGACAAACACAGAAAAGCCTTCCTGACTTCTTGACCAGAGTACTAATAAACTCTCCCACATATTGGAGAGAAGAGTGTTCTGTTCTGTTTGTTTTTCACCAAGTGGAGCAGGTCTCAGTGGAGTGGCTGGGCTGGAAGAATAGGTGCTTCTAATTGCAGCAGGTACAAATATAAGGCCTGTTTGTCCCAGAGAGAGGAAAAGCTGTATTCTACCAGCACAGCTCCTTATCTGCGACAACTCATCCTGAGCTGACAGGCCCACCTTTTGGAATACCTTGGAGATACACACTGACCTGTAAAAAAAATCCTAGTATCCGCATATATACATTGTAGCTAGACTTTCAAAATAGAGTCTGTCACAAGTCACACCTGCTCAAAAATCAAGTTTGTGAACCAAACATCACCCATTTCTGTGGTAATTTGAAATATCCTGACAAACTGGATTGAAAAATAACAAAAGTGCCTTCATGCCCAATTTGGAAACAATTAGCTCATACATTTGTGTTAATTTAATAAGTAAAGTAGAGACGCGGTGCAAAGCCTACTCAACGTAATTGGAAGTGGCTGGCAAACCTTGAAAAATATGTTTCCTTTGAAAGCCATAAGTCAACGTTCCTTTCTCACCCCAATGTGAAATGGTCCAGTGAAGTAGTCAAGGTTGGCCTGGATGAAGCCAATGTTGGCAAGGCCCAGCTGAGCGCTCCTTTCTTTGGCACGGACCAGGGACTCCTCCTTGTTCTCTATTAGAATCACCTAGAAGAGACCAATGCTGACATGGAGATCATGGTGGTATGTTTCAGCAGAGCAAAGAAACAAGGGTTAAGTAAAAAGTTATGCTGTAGAAGGGCTAATGTAGTACACTCAGTCGCAGTGTTCGTAAAAGGAAAATGGTCAGAAACCTTTACTAGCCTTAATGTACCTTGCAGTTGGGCAGCGTGTGCGCTATTACAATTCCCACATGGCCCTGAGAGACAAACCGAAGGAAAAGAACAACACATTACAAGAAGACCTGAAAGAGCACATGAAAGGTAGTGTGGACAGTCCTGGTCGGAGGCCAAACCTGACTCATTACCCATGCGGGGTTACCACTCCAGTGTTCCCTTTATTATGAAAGCCACCCACTCCACTTTCCTTGTACATAAGTACATAAGGGCAGTGAAAGAAAAGGCAAAAATGGCGATTGTATACTTTGGTCTTTTCCCCTCTGTGGCTGACAAATACAGTGCTTAATATCTACGGACAGACCGGCTTCTTCAGCTACTCTATATCTGATTAATAAAAGGAATGGAACAATAGTTACCCCACCACTACAGAAGTCAACCACGGTGTCTCCGGGTTTGGCCAGCTCCGTAACCATAGTGACCAAGTTGTTCAGCTGTTGCCTCTTCCGCACAGCACGACCATCTGACATTTTCCCTACCAAGAAGAAAACACACAGGGAAATATGGGCCTGGTCATTATCATCTGCGGAGAGACAGACAGAACGTTTTACAGCGAGTAAAGGACCTGTCATAGGTGGCTTTTCAATCCAAGTAGAAACGGCAGTATTCCAGGTTTATGTCGATTTTGTTTGTTGTCACCACGTGTTACGACTTTGTATTATTGTTGCATGATAACCACCAGTAACACCTCTTCTTAGGCTGTTTCAGCTGCCACCAGCTTACAACAATAGAGTGCACACAGCCCTTCAACAGTGTCAAAAGCTGCCTCAGTGCCAAGCAGGCTGCAGCGGATGAGAACTTTGGGCACCTGGTTAACTGAGCCGCAGCAGCGGCATGCCAAGATGTCCCTGATTAACTCGGAGCACATTTCAGTCCCCCGCTTCCCCCTCTCCAGCGCCCCGTGCTGGGGTCGTCTCCGGCCCATAAATCTGAAGTGATGAGACTTTAGTTTACCCGTGTGTCGCACAGTCACATCCACTCGGCTGGAAGATCAGAAACACATTATCTCTGCCCTTCCCTCCGCATGCTGTTTTCAGCAAAATGATATATGACTAGGTGGGAGGCGGGAGGCAGGGAGGCGAGGGGTGTACTCTCGTCACGCCAGTGCAAATAAAGAAGTTCTTCCAGCCATCGGTCCGTGTATCACACGTCTTCTCATTAAGCAGGTCCCAGGGGGAGGGAGACGGAGAGGGGGACGGAAGCGCATGGAGATAAAGAGTAGGAGCAAAAAAAAAAAAAAAAAAGATTCAGGGGGTTGATATTGAACAGACTACATTTAGGTGAGTTATTCACGTTCACATTTGCTCTCCTATGTAACTGAGAGGCCTCGTCATTCAGGCCATTGGCTACGGTCGGAAAAGCTTCATGGACTTTATTGACAATTTTCTTTGCACAGTGAGACGACACTTA
Organism: Galaxias olidus; assembly: GCA_026901105.3. Taxonomy (NCBI): domain Eukaryota; kingdom Metazoa; phylum Chordata; class Actinopteri; order Galaxiiformes; family Galaxiidae; genus Galaxias; species Galaxias olidus. Next base: position 47,225 of record JAPMUY010001145.1, read on the forward strand.
GTGGCTGGTGAGAGATGTGTGGCAGAGAGATGGATGGCAGAGAGATGAAAGCAGGGACAAAGAGAGCGAGAGAGAGTGAGGTGTGCCAGTGACTAAAACGAAACAAAGAATGGCCGAGAACAACACGGTTTTCTCCTTGTGATTCTTCTCTCTTACCCCCAATAACTTATCCATGGATGTAGGTTGTAAGGTATGTGTGTACGTGTTCAAACACCAAATAGCTTTTACGTTAAAAACTGAGGTTGACTTCATGACTGACAGCAGATTAGTCATGGTCCAAAAAGAGTTTCCTTCTCATTTTCTTCAATTGTCTTTCCTGGTAAATGTAAAAAAATAAAAGGATTACTTGGCCAGTACCGTCTATGACTATTCACAACAGTGCATAGACAAACTGACATACAATGACCTATTACTCCATCTCCTGTGTATTTACCCTTACCTCATACAGACAGACACTGGATTGGACAGGGATTTTTCTTCTAATCCTCAGTCAACTCGACCAAGGCAATATCTTTATTTGGCAGTCGTAACAACATAGATGACTCCCCAGTCCCTCCGTTCTCAAGGTCTTTGGATGCGGTAAACAAACAAGTAGACTAAACAGGTTTTCAGGCTACCAATTACTAACAGAATACTTTAAGAACTGGAAGAAAAGTTAGTGAGCCTGTTCACCCTGCTGCGTCATTACATGTTTGCTGTTATGCATAGCTAAGTGGAGCCTGACTGTTTAGCCATTGTCTTTAGGCAACTCTGTCCACTTTGAATTACACGCTGCATCTTGCTAACACCCTCAGAGTCTCCGACCAAATGTTTTCATTTCACAAAGAGAAGCTAGCAAGTTTTTTTGGCACCAAAGTGCAGTTAGTTCTCATCTCCGCTATGAAACACGAGTGGCATTTGGACAACCCCAGTGGGACTAAATGCTGCAATCAACTCATTTTTGAAGAGTTCAAAACTCAAAGAAATTGGATCATTTGAAAGGGTGGCTCTTGCACTTGCAGCCCATTAGATGTGTTGATATGATGAATGAGGAGGTATAAAGCAGCCCTAATAGGGGGGACGGGGACCTCGGATATCGGGTAAACGGCGTCTATGTTTCAAAGGTAAAAAGATAAAGACCCAGCCCACATAATACATGTCAACACTAATTTGCACTTTGATCGAGTGTGCTACTCACACTGCAAGCCAGTAGTCAGCTTGCACAGCCCAAACCCAAGCCATCGAGCTTCCCCCTATAGAGAAAAGCTCTCTTGAAAACAAATGATTGGAACGTGCTCTCTATGACCAACAGCTACAGATCATAACATGCTTAGAAGCGACTGCACGATTTATGACACTCTCCATGAGGTCACCCTAGAGGGAACACATACCTGCGGGCACCTCACATGCCAACGAGGTCGGCTTTTAATTTAAAGCTGGAAATATTTCATCAGAAAAAAGTTTGCATATTTCCATTACCCTCAAAGCAAACCATGACATTTAAATAAGATTTACAGCAAACATGCTTAAGGAAGGCTGGCCACTCTGTGCTGTATTTCACTAGAGGGGCCCAAAACAATAACACAGCATGCACAAGTCATTGGGGAAACCATCTGCATGTTGATTTATTCCTCCTCCCCACTTTTTGTGCATTTCCAATTGCTTTGGCTTTTCTAGGTCCATTTATAAGGCGGATTCGCAGGGACAATAGCACACTCAAACACCCTCCACTGTCATCCCGCCAGGCTTTTAATGGCCGGTTGTCTGTGATGAGGACTTCAGCCCACCTTTCTGCATGGGTGTATCTATCATTACACCCTATGCAAGGACGAGAAAGCTACTTTGGAGGGCTCAGAGGTAGGAACAACTCTTTGCCAGCAGCTGATTCCTGTTTTAAAGTGAGGATGTATAAAGTGTTTGTGAGAGAATAACCCCGGAGTCATTGTTACCATTGAAAAGTGAAACAGGATGAAATCGGCTGAGGTCTGACATGACGCGCAGGTGCTCCTCTGCTCCACGTTTTGCCGGAACTGTCCGCACAGCTGTGGAGAGACACCTAAGAGAGCAAGCTCACTACCAAATACGTCGCCAGGGCAGCGTCAACAGCTACAAGCCACTGCTCTCCTCGTGGAAGCAACATGGACGTCATTCATGGGATGGAAACGCGGTCACCCAGTGCTCTACGACCGGGAAGACGAGTGTGTGGGCAGCAGGCTCTGCTAGCCACCCACAGGCGTTCACAGCTCGGTTTTTGTTGTTGCAGATGCTAAATACTTCCTTGTTCCACCTCCCGAATTGCCTTGACCCCAAACTATATTCCACTCACATGTGCCTCTGGTTTGGACTCTGATGAGACTCGGTTGTTGAGGTTGTTTTCCTCTCAAAGGCTTTTCTGTTTAACCTTCCTCTGGTTGCTGATGTGAGCTGCAAGCAGAGTATGTGGCCAGCGGCGGTGTTTACAAACGGAAGCGCGGACCCGATCCCCTGTGCTAAGAGTGGGCACATGGCCAGGGATGGCAGAAGCGGGCAGGAGAGGGATTCTTGGCATTTAAGCTGATGCCAAGGGATTCGCCCCAGCCCTCTGACACCTCCCGGAGCCCGGCACGGGGGGCACCATGCTGGGGGTAACTTTTCATGCAAACCGTGGAGCCTATGAGCACCACTGCCAGGCTGACTGGAGAGACTCCCCGCTGCTGCTTCTGGCAGAGAGCCCTGATCGCTTCCCGCTCGCCTGTGATGCCATGGAGCTGCCCAGGGCTTTATCAGACAGGCCCATCTGACAGATAGTTATGTAAACATTAGGGTGCCGCACAAGGGGCCTCTGTTAGCGCTCCCGTCCATCCCGCAGCTAGCTACAGTCACTGTGGTATAAGACATGCTGGCTCCAAGACAAAACAGAGCATGGCATTGTAAACATTTATAATTCAGAATGTGAGTTAAATAGAGGCTCCAAGTAAGCTTTCAGTAAAGGGCCATACAGTATTTGGAGAACAGAGCATCCCCAGTGCTAACAGGATCATATTACGCCTTGGTTAAATACGTACACAGTTAATGTGTGATACGAGTTAGGAGAAAACACTCTAATTCTCTAATCTGGTGACAACTAATCAGACTTTCTGCGGCATGTCTACATTTGCAATGCAGAATTGACTTTGGGGAATTGGGGATATTTGCAGGAACGTTTAACGATTTTTCACACTCAATTATACAGGAGCGCATGATTTTCCCCACTTCACAACTACTTACGAGAGAACTCACAAGCAAAAGAAAATACGGGGTTATGGATGTAGGCAGGATGAAGAAAGAGTCAAGGCAGTAGAAAAAGTGTCTATTCTACAGTAAGAAAGGTTAGGGAGCGGTGTAAAAGGTGAACCCTAGCATTCAGTCCAATGCCCTTTAGCCACACGTGCATGTACCTGTTAGGCCAAGTTTCCATCCTCGTTAAAATTCAGATTTGCAAACAAAACCGACTGAAATGACAGACTGCCCGTAAAAGAGGAGCAAAAATGCTATGCATGTAATGCCCCATTAAAAAGCAATGAGATATGGTCTCAGGATGAAATACAGTGAGCATTTACCCAGAGGAAGTACAGAACGGTGGCGACAGTGTGTGCAAGGCTTTACAACCAGAGACGTAGCTTGAATTGTGGGGAAAAAAAAAAAAAAGCCAAAGGCCCTTTTTCCAATTCAATCATGGCCACACTATTTTAATCCCTGGACAATTTATTACCTCGCAAGTTATTCAACAGCTCTCTCTTTTTGTATAAATTGCATCAATTGTATAAGGGATTTGTAGTCAAGGACTTGGTAAAGCTAATTTTATTTTCAGCAAACTCGCATGCAAACAAACTCAAAAAGCAACTAACGGGAAAATGGGTTAACCCAAGGGACCTCTCCAATCCCCAAAGGCTATAGAAAAGTTCATGACCGTGTAAACTTCAAAAGACCCTTTGACATTTTCCATAAAACAATCTAAGTGATGTCAGCTAAAACCTTTACATGATAGTTTCAAACTATACACTATTATCCCAATTACTTTATATGCCAGACATTTTTTTCGTGACATAGAGCAGCTTGGTTTCTGGTGAATGTTTGTTTAGCTTGGTGTATGCTACTGATTCTGAAACAGGAACTATAAAAGCTGTTGAAAGTATTGCAGATAACTTCAACATGACTTTGTATGGCACGAGACACTGGCGGGCATCCATATTTTCTTTGATTTCCTTACTATCTGCCTGGCAGGACTTTACTGTTATCTTGGCATGGATGACAATTGAGCATTTTTTAAAAACTAAGCTCTGCAATCTAAAATGTAAAAATGGCTTTTTGGCATTCAGAAGCAGACCCTGGAAGCGGAGAGGCTTACTTATGCCCATATGGTCATAATTACACAAACATATAGACCAGAAGCTGACTAAAAATCAAGTTGGGCACATATAAAGGATGTGTGGATGGTTATTAATAGCTATAGAATGTTCCCAGATCTGACAGTACTGCTTTGTAAGTATGACCGCGTTAACGAGCACAACAAACATTCCCACATTGCTACACTTGAGGGCAACCAAAATGTATGGGAAAAAATATAATTAGTAAAGCTCACTGACGTTTACTGCATTTGTAGTCTAAAATGACAATTTTTAAGTACACTGCAACACTGCAAAAGATTACACGTTAGTAAGTCGTTAGTAAGTTGTAGTAATATGTTAGTAAGACGTAAGTTAAAAATAGATCAAAAGTGAAAAGTATAGCACAAAGTTTATAAAGAAAAATACAATAAGGAAAACACTTTTTCTCACCACATACTTTGGAATGTCTGCAAAAAGAATACTGGGCTCTGATTTAAGCAATGACGCCATAAAGAAACCACTTTGACAACCTACACTTAACAGGAATCACAACAGTTGGTGGCATGAAGTAAATGTGGATACCAGTTAATACATTGGAACCGCTGTGTGGCTAATTAATTTCACCTCAAAAAATGCTTAAAACATTTACGTATTACAGGTTTGTGTTTCCTACAGTTACTGCTTCTGTACACTTGTCTCACTCGTCCCTCACGACCTTAGCTGTCAAAGTCAGCGAGTAAGTGGCATAATGCTGCGGATTTCATAGGGACTGTGTCATTGTCGTTTTGGCCAGTCACCTTTGTGAAGGCCTCACGCCTCCGCTAAGCCCTGGGATAAGTGAAGGCTGGCTGGCATCCAGGCCGCTGTCCTTCCTCCCACTACTGGTTCTCCAACAGAAAACAGCATAGATTGGTTGCCAAAGCCAGAGCTTCCCTGCAAGTGGAGATAAAGGGATTCTCTAACAGCTCTGTGGTCATTAAGCTATCGCGAGGAGAAGAAATGGTGGCTCAAACTTTGGGAGAAATGGAGCTTGGGGGGGGAAAAAAAAAAAAACTCAGACGTTCATTCCTCTTATAGCCTGATATTTTCCCACTTTCCGGAAAATCATTAGTCCTTTAGCCCTATCTGCAACACACACATTTTATTCGGGGGAATGAACGACTTTGTCTGGGTATCTACCATTTCCTTATTTGCCAATGACGCGGAGGACGCAGGGATATGCTTTGTTTTTAGGGCAGCAGAAGAAGAAGGAGGCACAGCATATTGGGCACAAATACTACATCTGCCCTTTCGTTAATTAGACAAGGATTTGAATAAATCATTGTGTTGTCTCAATGAGTCACATGTCAAAATAGCCCAATTTGAATACCGAATAGCAGAGACAAGAGTAGCAATCTTTCCTGCAGTTGTCCTGGGGAAAAAAACATAACTCAGGAAATGTTTTTAAGCCGCATCAAATCAAAATATCACAATAAGCCAATTCCGCATTTCCAGAAACCTTTGGCCAGAAGCTTTGGAGAACTGCAGTTTGTTTAACAGCAATCAGTTCCAATCTGAAGCTGTACAGGCAATCACCTCCCACCTGTATCGTGTGAACACTGAGGACCACATGGCCAAACAGGAAAGCTGCCGGTTCGCTTTCATACCCCTTTTGTTCAACGCAAACCTGTCTATCACACTTCTAGATCTACCCAGACAACCATTCGTACACACAGAGGCATCCACACACCTTCTATGACAAAATGAACAGTGTGAAGTTGAGGGCAAACTCATCAAACAATGCAGACACCTCAGACACAGGAAAGCCAGCATCCACACACAGTCTTTTGTTAAAGTCACAGAGCATGCAGGCACCGGGGGAGGCCTTCTTCACAATAAGATACTGTATCATCATCACACACCTCCTGATAAAAGGCAACACAACCTCCGTGAAACACAGCACCTTGGCCTTCACACACAGCCTCACCACCACTCTCCTTCTTCTGCCCGCATGGCTCACAATAACAGCATTGTCTGGTCAAGGGACATTCCCACGGGACAAAGAATTCGGAAAACAGCCGTATGTGTAGGGGTGAGCAAAAGTAATCGGCAGAGTGCAGAGAGTGCGACACCAACACGGCACCAGCTCTGCCGAAGACGACGAGAGGAAGAGCAATCCCAGCGGGAGGGGGTTCAAAACGTGGTGTGCCATCCGAATCGAGTTCAAGGCGCAGGAAGTGCGTCCCACAGAGCAAGGGAGAGCGTGCCGACTGTCTTGAACGAAGATGGGCTAACATTTGTTGTGAACCAAGTAACAACAATAAAAAGATGCTTCTTTGCCATGTGGTGTGAGGTCTATGCCAGTCGAGTTAAAAAGTCAATACTTAAAGGTAACATTTAGAACTGTAATAGGCATGCACTTCGATCCTTCCCTTTAATCTGGACGAGGCTTAGTACTTTTAAAGTATGCATTCAAAGCAATGTTCTTATTGTGTGGTGGCAAACAAGCAAAAACGGCATCAATAAGTGTCACTATGCCTTAGGCTTCATGAATTGGATGTTTCATCTACAAAGGCTTTTGGCAGTGTTAATATATGCCAGCAGCAGATGGAAATAAAGGGATACTTTGAATTGTGTGTGCATTCAAGAAGTGGGTTAGAATAATAGGTCTGGAGGGAACTATTAGGCATCAATGTCTTGATATGCTAGTCTTCAACACAATGAGGTGCTCATTTCACCTCTCAAAGCAGAGCAGGTTCAAAGAGCCATGGCACCAACAGAAGAAAATTGGATGTGCAAATGCAAGCAAAGAGACAAATTGGGCCTCCTCCAAACTTTGGACATTATCCTTAAAACTGGTATGGAAACTGAAGACCTGCATGGTAAACAACAAACAGAACGGTCATAAACCTCCTGTCTCTTTAAATCTTCAGAAATCATTTTATCGACTGGATGCACCCGGTCATCTTTGAGCGTTTCCGAATCGAGATAATAAAGAGAATGTTTCTCGCTTTTTTTTCTTCTCAAAATGTGTTGTTTTAATGCTCACTCTGCACGGAGGTCAAATAAAGCTCTACAAAACATAAACATAGAATGAAAGCGACTATGAAATGTTATATATCTATGAGAGATTGCTCAATCACACAATAGAAAAATGTCCATTCTTGAACTAAACTTTTGATCCGAAAATTGTTAGCCTAATTATTGATCAGGAAACACAGTATGAGGCAAATCGGCCCCACGACCATGAGAACGCAGGAGCAGGGATAACGGGGTTTGTGATCACCAGCTGATATTTGCAACGTTGAGGCAGAGATAATGGGTCAGGGCCACTGTTCGTAGGTAAAGGGCCGTCCCTTCAGATAAAGGGGGGAAATTACTCCAACACTATCTAATCAAACGGCTTCCTATCCATGTACTGACCACATGCATATGTGCATTGAGGCCTTGTGTTACATTTGTTCTACACTTTCTTTTATTAAAATAAAGGTGGTTTGAAGACCCCAGGGAATACATTTTTATTGTCAGCATGATTACGATGAATTAACTAGAAGTCTTGTGATATCCAACACACACCCCCCACCAAAAAAGAACACTGAAAGACTGCATTGCTTCGGGCCATATTTTTTACGCAAAAGTTTTGTCTGCCATTATTGAGCATAGCAAAGCTGGGGAGAAGGGATGAATATTCATGTTATGACATTTGTAGGAGGGCTCATGGTGGCAGCAACCCGTGGCTGTGCATTTAAATCGGCACAGCTCAAACATTTTCAGCATACAGTGAAACTCAATGGTGGCCCTCTGGGGACCGGAGTTGTGTTTGAACTGCTTTGGGAGAAATGAAGTGCCAATTATCCCTCTAATTGGGAGTAACAAAGCTGCCAGCCTGTTGTGCTAGGTTCAACGTTTACTGGGAATCTTTAAATCTCTAGATTTTGAAGCTCTAATGAGTTCAATTAATTGAACGGGATGGGGGAATTTGGAAACGATCCCCGCTGAGTGATCGTGAATACCGCCGGGTGAAAACTGTACTGCACACAGACCTAACGCACACTAATAATACCATATGGTCCTGCTGTTCCACGTGCTATATTAGGAGAACAACAGGCCGTATTGGCAACTTCCTAAAATTCTGCTCATGATACACTCACTTACTTTTCAAGCCAATAACCACTACCTGCTCCACATCAAATTGAATGGACACACTAGTCCCTACCCTCCCAAAAAACATCCACTCTCCTTGCAACCTCCTCACATGCACTCCTTCTCAATTCACGTCTTTCAACGCTCACTCAGACATGTCTGCCCTGGATCAAGAAGATCCTGTAAATGTGCGCTACTTTTCCAAATTCTAAAACCCCGCTCTCACGCACCTAGTTTCAAGGCCATAAGTGTGTGAGGTGCATATTAGAGAATGATCAACAGCCTTCAAATGACCAAGTGAACTGACACCAGACCATTCTCCAGGTCACCTATGACCCCAGCGTGACAGGATCTGTCCGGAGGCGGACCGCCTTCGACAGGTATGTGCCTACTAGGTAGACAATTTCACACCTCTGTTGTATTTTTCTTTATTTTTTTTCCTGCACCTCTTGCCACTCATCTAGGTCGCCCTAACACACACACACACACACACACACACACACACACACACACACACACACACACACACACACACACACACACACACACACACACACACACACACACACACACACACACACACACACACACACACACACACACACACACACACACACACACACACACACACACACACGCGCAAAAAAGCAGAGACACGCACACGCACACCTGCCAGGAAAGTTATTCCGCATTCCTAACAGAACCTCACCCTGAGGCACTTATACAGACAGACACGTAGTAGCCCATACATTACGTTTCATTGAAACAGATTGACAGTAATGCAGAACCTGCTCGCTGTCAGCTTGGCTCAGTAACCAGCCCCAACAGAATAATGCACAGGGAACACACGCCATGCTCATGCCTAGAATTCAGATACCAAATGTCCTGAGGGTTTTCTCCATTTGATAGCTCTATTGTGGAGCATTATTGTGGAGCATTAGTCACAACGAAATGTCCAAATAAATGCCTGCCATCGGGATCATTGCTCATTGTTTGAATTTAATATAAAGTGTGGGACAGATATTTGTCGCTATATAGAGACTCGTGTGAACTGATATAACCGCTCTCGTTGGCGGCGTCCACCCACAGACTGTTCAGTCAACCTTGGATTCAGCCTGCTCCACTGGCATATAGTTTGATTACTGGTGTCTTGCAGAGCACACAAATAAGCACAGCAGAGACTGAGGTTCGCACTGCAAGGGTATCTGCTTTGCAAGATATGCAGGTGTGGAACTACTTATTGGATCTATGTAGACATGCGTGCAGCGTGCTGAAAGCGAGTGTGTGGGCTAAGACTAGACTAGCGGTCTGGCGCGTACCTCTTTTTGGCGCTAAGATGACAAGGAGGATGTTTTTCCATGTGGGGGTGTAAGACGAGTGGCTTCCGAGCAGCAGCAGCAACGCCGCCTCTATGAATCCTGTTTGTAGGCTGTCTCATGTAAGATAGAGCGGCTGGCACCCCCCTAGAGTCGACGCGCCCCTTTGAAGAGGTCTGCGAGCTGCTCCGGATGAAGTACTATGTTAATCAAGTTGCCGCGTGGAACATACGAGAGAATTTTCAAACCATTTTGAATGGTGTTCGCAAAGCAGTCGCTTTTCCACATATTATGTGCGACTGTTTGTGAACGGTAATAATAATCAGGTTAACTGAATTTCGGCACGTTTCCTGGATTTCCACCTGTTTCACACACGAACTCGGCCATTTTGTTTGCGACCTTAACAAGCAGAATATCAAACGCATTTGGCGCCGTTTTCAAAGCAGCAGAACCATGCTTTCACACCCCGACGTTGCCCTTTGCTAACCTCCCGAGTCCCAGTCGTGGAGACTACACTTCATTGATTGCACCCAGACCAAGCCTGAGGCACAATAAGTCGGAGCCGGGACAGCTTTCTGAACACGGCGCCTCCTCCCCCTCCTTATTATGTGCCCCTTCACAACCTCCTCCTTCTCCATCTCCCATCCTCACACCCCTCCCATACTGCCCAATGCCCTCCCTCCCTGCTTTCCTCCCCTCGCCTTCCAATCAAGACTTGTTAAATTCGAGCCGCAGAGGCGTGAGCTTGGAACTGCTCTTAACAATGGCCCTAGTCTCCTTCCATGGCTGATTACCTGTCTGTCTGATAACCACAACCCGCTACAATTAGCCGACAGGCTAAAGCCCGCTCCCCTGGGAAACCCAAACACATAACTCTCACTTACAGAAGATCCTCTGTTTGTCTCCATGCATCTAGCACCTCTGTGCTCCTAGTGTGTGGGGGGATTGTTAACACCTCACGGGGTGCAGCGAGTGGGTGAGTTGAAGTATGTGTGTGTGATTATGATGCATGTTTTTGTAGGTTTACCCTTCTGTGTGTGTGTGTGTGTGTGTGTGTGTGTGTGTGTGTGTGTGTGTGTGTGTGTGTGTGTGTTTTCTGTAAAGACAGATGGGAAAGTCCACTCACTGAGGTCCAGGACAAATTGGCTGCCTCTTGTCTCCACTCCTCCTAATTACTCCAGCTCTTGGACACCTATGGCTGCAGAGCGAGATTTCCACGGCACCGTTTGTCAAGAATAGGCCCACAACTAAGGGACCACTAAAATGTAGATTGGCTCTCCATAAACCTCCCACTCACAGCAGTAATTTAGCCTTGTACACCTGCCCACACAGCCACAAGTCGATTCACCTTTGGAGAAAATCTAGTGTCTATGAACTGATGGAAATGCAGATTGATGCACTTCAGAAAAACAAAAGTTTGGCGCGAATTGAATTCCAAATTATTGCATGAACTATACGCTTACATGAGACAATACACCTCAATATAACAAAATCATATCCACAATTTTGTCTGCCTTAAGGTCTTCACACACCGGGGACATAGCGGTATTTATTTTTTTCTGATTTCTGTGAGGCTAATAAAAACATAACTATTTGCAATCAAGTTAGTTTTGATGCGTCAAATTCGCATTCGCATTCTCGTGTCATTTATTCGTCACGTCCCCGGTGTGTAAAGACCTTTAGTAAGAGAATTCAGGAGACCAACAAGTGAATGAGGAGGTGAATAACAAGTAAGGAAGCTTTCACATACATACATCTTTTCTTTTTACATACCTGTATGAAATAGGTTTTGAGGCCAAAAAAAGGCAACAAACCAAAGCCCCATAGAGGATGGACAATGAGGTGGAAAGCACAATATTTAGTTTTGAATGATTCGATTCGACCCCCAGTAGGGAAATGGGCCCGTTGTCGAGTAAAGGGGCAGAAGAGAGCAAGCGGAGCAACGGGGAGCCGACAAAACTCACCTCAGTAAGCTCGCAGCAGAAAGATGCTCCAAGAGCACGATCAGCCCTGCCATCCTTTCATATCAGTGTCATTTATTTTTAGCTGGTTTGGGCCTTGTGTGCGACGGATTGTGTAGGCTTAAACAGAAATCTAAAATCCTCTGAACTGCCTGTGCAGAGCTTATTTACAGTATAGACGGTGTGGCGGACGCTGGTTAATGCGCCTCCCCCTCTTCCTACTCATTGTTAAAGCGTAATAAGGACTGGAGTGTTCTGCAGCTAACTGCAAGTCAAGCTTCTGTAATGAGGCTACTGACGGACATCAGCTGGTTCCATGCACCGTGAGAGGGGCCGTAACACAGCGAAACACACACTGACACCCATCATGCCAATAGATTGGTCTTTTTTCCTACGTTGTCCTCGGGGGTTGAAATGATACAGTAATAAGGACAACGCTGCTTCAGCGGGAGGGCGAAGAACATACGCGGGTGGAGGGGGGGATTGCTCATTTCTCTGCTTCACTAGCGACACCTGGGACCACAATCATCACCGCTTCCACTGTCTGTCAACTATGGCTGTCACGGCCACCAGAGGCAAGCTGTGTGTGTGTGGGTTTTTTTTTTCAGGGTGCCTCCCTGACAGCCCCCGCTTTTCACTTGGCCACAAACACCCACCGCGGAGAACACTTCAAGGCGGGCACTTTAAAATTCATTAGAGGCACTCTCCTGAAAATACATTAGAGGCTGGAAAAGCTTGGCCGGTCACAGATCCACTATGCTGGTGCTGTTTGTCTTTTCTCATGCAGGGGCAACCTGTCGATGGAAGTCACCCAGCCATGGTAGTAGGGGGGATGTTTTATGCAAACATTTATGCCGGGTGCCACTCTGCTCCTCTACATATCAATGGTGTTTGCCGTTTCTTAGCCTTCGTAGCGATAGTGACTGGGGAAGGGGAAGACGACGGCGCTGAGGGGACGAGGAGGAGGGGAATTGGATGGGGAGAGCCGGAGATGGAAAAAGAGAGCGAGAGAGCAAGAGCGAGAGAGAGGGAGAGGGGAAAGGTTTTTACCTTCAGTGGGGTTGACGGCTGCTGGTAAGCTGTCCCAGGGGAGGCTCCAGGCAGGGCAAGGATGAGGGGAGAAGACGGCCTCGATGCCACTCTCCTGGTGGGGAAAACAAGAATGAGACAGACGCACAACACACACGACCGCATAGGACGACATGTGCGCCGCTAAACACCAACAGAGATTACCCTAGAGACATTAAAAGGTGTCACATCATCAGACGTCATAACTAGGCTTCGTGGGTACCATACAGCAGCTATTGCTCATTGTCACCTCAGCGATGAGGTGAAACAACAGACAAGGTGGGTGGCTTTTGTCTCACGCCGTCTCCCTTCCGGAGAAGGAAAAACATCCACTCGGCAGAGAGAGTCACATTAGCCGAGCAGTAAACAAATGAAGGACAGGAGACAACCGTAACGTAAAGCAGATTGATGGGAAACAATGCAGAGTGTCTTTTGTCGCTCCGACGAGAGGCTTTTCTCGCAGACAGAGGGCCACACAATTGAGTTTTAGAGTGGGGATGTTGTTCAGCACTAGTTTCTAATCACAGTAATGGAAAAAAAGTCCTTTTGTAGAAAAGAATGGTGGAGTGTTCTTTATGCTGACAGCTCCGTGGGTACACGGCAGAGGTAATTTTGCACATGGAGCGCTGGCCTTGGATGAACGTATCTCAAATGCCTTTATATTACACTCAACACCTGTATAGCAGAATTCAGCATATTCCAGAGACTGACAAACGGGTGAACAGATGTGCCAACCGAGGAGAGAGAGAGGGTGTTGGTGGGGTTATCCACCTTCGACAAAAGTGAAAAGGAGGATGTTTGCCAGCTGTTTGGATGGCAGAGCTCTTCCGAGCGGCGGTGAGAGTGACGGGATGGATGTTTCTGGTTATCAACGCTGAGGGGTTGCGTTTTACACTTTTTGGGGGATGTAGCTGAAAAACACTCTCACCCCTTGTCACTCCGTCTCTCACTCTCTAGCTTAGCGCCAGCCTAGGACACACACACACTCACTCACTCACACTCACAAACAGTGTCTAAGTCATTTCCTCAGCTGCGCTAACATTCACCAAGTCGGCGCCAGCCACACAACAAGCCCCTTAATCCCTTAAGGACAGGCAACGGATGGTGGGGACGTGGGTTGTGCGTAGCCATGTGTGTGTGTCAGCCAGCCTGCCTGTGTGTGTGTGTGAGCGCTGGCTACGCACATCTGTCCCCGAGTGCAATTCACTATGGAACGCTGTGCCCGTGTACGACTCCCGCTCCCCCCCCCCCCCCCCGTTTGCTTTCCCCCGTCCCGTCATAGGATATCATATCAGTGTGGCCCGAACCACACTGGCCTGCAGGAAATTGCAGATCCATCCAGTCTGGGAGCCAGCTTCCCGGCCAGGAGAACAGTTGGAAGGGTACAACACTGGGAGGCTGAGCGTGGCTGCAGAGACTGTATCCTTCTTAACAGTCGAGTCTGTTCATCTCCCGGAGTGAAAATCTCCTCTGTAAACACTGTTCTGGGGACGACAACAACATTTGGTGGCCATCTCCACAGCGCTAGAGCCGTGTGTGTTTTCCACGGGGGGATTCTGAGAGTCAGCAGAGCGAGCATCACGGGGGCTGCTGTCTCCACTCTTTGCACCAGCGAGTTAAGCCATCACTATGAGCAGCTGAGGCTGGCTGTAAAACGTTATTGTGTTGCATATCGAATTCGATGTTTTTATTGAGGTGGGGAGGGCAAGAACTAAGGATGTTTTAGCAGTGAACTAACTAACGATGGTGTCTAATTGGATCCAACGCCATGTTTCACGTAAGCTTCTGATCAGTAATACATACAGATACACAATTAGGGATGCTCGTACCAATAAACTGCAATTAACGGCAAATCAAATTTCAATTGAACACAAACCAGCTATGATTACAGTAACGTTTTTTTTTCATGCTTTGAAAGACAACAATAATTAAAACATTCACTAAGTCGGCCATCTGCCAGCACAATGACAAACAGCAACCCTCTTGAAGTGGGTAAAGAGCAGGGATATGATTGCAGTGGTATTAAATATACAGGGTGAACATAAATTGTTTTACAACCATTTTGAGTGTCTAAATCCATCAGTCCTACTTCGGGATGCAGTAGAGAATAAAGTGTCACAAAATGACAACTTAAGTGTGCGTGCGTGCGTGCGTGCGTGCGACAGATTTACTAGAATTACAAGTGCCTCCAAAATAACTGCACGTCAAACCTACCCCCAAGAGAGAGACAAAGAAAAATAACAAGTGAGAGAGAGAGAGAGAGAGAGGGGGGGGGGGGGGGGGGAGAAAGAAAGAAACGGTATTCCATTTACTTTGAGTTTTGTCATCGTGGGTCTGGGGCCTCCGATGAAAGGCACCTCCGTGGGTTTCCCCAGGCTTTCCCGCTCCGCTTGGCCAGTTGGAGGGGCTTCTGCTGGAGCTGGAGGGGCGGGCCGGAGGGCGGAGAAGGGCATCTCACAGGCCTGGGTCGCTCTGAGAACCCCCGGCACCTCCTGGACACGGCCGTACCATCGCAACAAAAGAGGCAGCTGGGACAGAGCACCGGGGCAGTGGGCCTGGAGGGAGCTCTGTGGACGGGGAAAGCAGACACAAAGAAGGAGGAAAGAGAGAAAGAGAACATCCTTTCAAAAGGGCAGGGTCCACCATGCTGACCACACACTCATTAACCTACCATCAACCTACTGCCAGACAGTGTGTGTGCGTTGGTGCTTCTTGAGGGGCACTATGTACACGTGCACGAATGAGAATGACGCTAAGAGAAATAGGGCATCGACAGCCGATGGGGTGGGGGGGGGGGTTCGGAAGCTAAAGCAGGGTGGTGGTGAGGGTGGCGGGTGATGGCGGTTGACAGGAGACACGCTAGGCTGAGTGTGAAACTGGAAACCACTGGAGCACAGCTGACCACTAAGAGCCCCATTGTGGGAACTTCACTTAATTCCCACAGCCGCGAGCCAGTTGGAGAGGGACGGACGCCGGAGGAAGGCGGAGGTGAGAGGCGCTCCTGACTGGGTGACAGTGAGGCATTGCAGATCAATAGCCCCACGTTGGGGTGTCCCAAGACACTCCGAGCCACTAGTCCACAGCATGTACATCAATAATGCCATCTGCTGAACACGGACCGGGCTAGGAATGGATTCCCTTAGAAATTAAGTTATACGGCAGTACTGAGAAACAAATCGCCATCGTCAATTAACCTCGCCAGCAATGGTTTTATTCCATACAAAAAATGTAACGATGCCAACTGATCCCTCTGCATACGTATGCCAAGATAATGAACTTGAACTCTGTACTGAAAACGTGTGAATCTGCCCCTCTCCAAAGAACTGTACATG
Organism: Galaxias olidus; assembly: GCA_026901105.3. Lineage (NCBI taxonomy): Eukaryota > Metazoa > Chordata > Actinopteri > Galaxiiformes > Galaxiidae > Galaxias > Galaxias olidus. The sequence continues at coordinate 63,349 of JAPMUY010001145.1, forward strand.
TTTTCAAAAGATCCACTTGATAGGTCATAGCTGTAAGTCATTAGTCACTCAAAGGCCTTACAGTTTCTTTGTTCTCAAAGGCCTTTGCAGTGTAATCCCCCTTTACCAGGTGGCTCCAGACCACCTTGGAGAGTGGGAGCATATGCCAACTCTGGCAGGGAGACTTGATATCGGGTTCCGCCTGGGTGGAACGGAAAGGTGTTTGGTGTAGACTCCCTTTTCACCTGACCAGACAGTCGATATCAACGTCATGCATCATTTAATCTGTCATCATAATAAGGACCGGTTACCGGGGGGACCTGCAGCAGTCATTCCAAAAGATTTATTAAACTGGTCGTTACGTTTTGAGGAGGTGGTGCGCTACTCTGACACTGCAGTCATGATCATTTGTGTATCACGTCACGCACGCGGTACATTCTAGCACATTCTATAAATGAAGAGATGAGGCTCCCCAAGTGGTTGCGCACACATGACCTAAAAAGAGCCTTTTACAGCCGTTTGTAAAAATAAAAACAGTCTGCAGGCATAACGAGTTCAGCAAAGGTTTGGCCTGTAAGCGTTTGGATCTAAAGTGTGGAATAGGGGCTCACCAGGTAACGATGAATGCATGGCAGCAGGACCACGTCAGTCAGAGTGAAGTACAGTCCCTCAGCAAACACATGCTCCAGTGGCGGCAGCTCAGTAGTCTTCACTTTTCTAATCTCAGAGCACTCCCTGGTGGCTGTAGGTGTAACTGCGTCCACTGACAGTTTAGCCAGGGCTGCCTTGAGCTCAAGCTCGTCCAAGGGATTAAGCTGGTCCGTCTGGTTCTTGTCGTTTAAATCCTTGGGAACATCTGAGGTCTCACCCTCCTTTCTCTTCATCTGCTGCTGTTGCTGCTGTTTGAGTTTCTGGCGGCGGATCTTGTCATCATTGTGAACTTTCACAGGCTCCCCTAGTCTCTTTTCCAAGTTAACGATTGCAGAGGGAAGGCGTAGGGATTGGTCTGTGGGTTTTCGGAGGTGCTCCTTAACTGCAGATGGGATGCCAAGTTCGCACAGTCTGGTCCATTGGCTCACCTTTTAAGTATGCAAGACATGGAGTTTGTGGTTCAGATAATAATATGCAATATCAATGATACTTAAAGGCTATCTAAGCAAGAATGGCAGAACATTATTAAGCTATTGTGTCAGCCATGATAAAATAAAAACGATGCTAATTGATTGATGTGTTGTAGTGGCTCTTACCTCAGCACAAGCTTTAAGACAGGTCTTCTTGAAGCCTAACAAAGCCAACACATCTTTTCTGCCGGGTTCAGCATCAACAGTCCTGTTGATAATATGCCTTAGTACCACAGCCAGCCCAGCCCTGCAGTACATCCCTGTCACATCCAAAACCGCAGGAAGCCGACACCCTCCAACCAACCAAGGCAAGTCCTCTACTCCAACTTCAGATGCCCCTAAAAACGCTGGCACTTGAGTTTTCCACGACTGCGAGGTAAAAGATGTAGAGGTGACCAGGAACACTTTAAAGGACTTGCATTCACAGTAGGACAGCAGAAAGAGGGCGATGGAGGTGTGCAGTGGTAGTGTGCCCTCTTTTTCATGGGAACATACTTCTAAGTAGAGAAACTCCTGCTGCTTTGAGTCTGCGTTCTTCATGATGGTTCTACAGAGACAAGTGAAATTTTTGATTTTATTTATGTCGCCTATTTTTTTAACACGCCTAACACAAGTTGGTGCCTTTTAGTTATCGCTCGATTGACTACGTTAGGGGCTAACACAAGGAATTGTAAACAAGCGTTTGATTAGAGGAAAACTGCTGTAAATCACTTTTGAATGGCAACTTAATTTCCAGTTCCCATTAAATTGCTTACATCAAGAACACTATAGTGTACATAGATTTAGAAATGGAATGTGGTTCATTCTGCATATACCAACAACGGTAAATAAATTCAATAAGGACAGGTGAAATGCCTCAGATAAAGTGCAAAGAAATTTGCTTCCGCTACTCACAATTACAGTTATAGTGCACACACGTTGTTATGGTAAAAAGACTTCTCGGGAGCTACTTCTTCTGCTCTTGAACTAAGAGCAAGAGAGACTATAATGGAGCTGCAGCGCCATCTACTACTTCCTATACTTAACTAAATGTTTATCATTTTAAGCAGACAATTTGGTGAATGATGCATACTTATACACATGTATATATAGCAATATATATAAACAAAATATAATACATCTTTTTTTATAAATGATGGTATGCAATGTGAGCAGTCCTTCTCATGTGCGTCACTTACATTTGTTTTTACGGACCCATTTAAGCGTTGGACAAGTCTGTCGTTAGGAAGTACTGGCGTCCTTGTGACAGTCTTAATGTATCAGTGTTTTAGTTTCTGTAAATATTTGTGTTTCAATCTAGAATATTGGCTGTTTGGGGATATATATATATGTGCGACAATCTAAGAGTAAGGTAAGAAACGGGTATTGAAAGTCAGAAATGTGAATATCAACCTTAGCGGAATCTTTGTCTACATCATGAAACCTTTTTAGCCAGTAGTAGGCTTGCGTTACACAGACTTTCGCGTTATTACCTGGTAAACCACGGGAGTCATTTAACCCCTTTATATGATTATTTATCAGTCCACTATAGATCATGGCTACCACAGTGAGTTTGGAATTAGACCCCATCTTCCTAAAAGGACTGGGGTACCTGCATTCCAAGAGCAAAGATTCAGCTGAGAAACTGAAAGCTCTGCTGGACGATTCATTGTCAAGGGGAAGTGATTCGTCTTACCGCTCATCACAGAAGGTACGGTGATTACTGTTTTACGGTTACTTTTATACCATATGCTACTTACTGTGTAAACTTCCTGGAATAAATTATCTAATTTAGCATTGCTAAACTGAAACTTAGAGCCACTATAAAAACAAAAACTAGTGATTAATCAAGCTATGATTGTGTATTGTTGTGTAGGAACTGGATGTGTCCAAAGCATCAAAGATAAACCTAAGTAAACAGGACTCCAAGTCGTCCTCCAGTTCCTCATCGTCCAGCAGCAGTAGCAGCAGCAAGTCCAGCAGCTCAGAAAAGACCAAGAAAGAGCCAGAGAAAAGACCATCTGAGAAGGTACATCAGGGAGATTGATTGTGCTATGCCTTGGTAGAATCCTTTAAATGGAAGTAAAACACTGCTTTCAACCACATATTCATGGGGCATTGCGCATAGCTAGATCAAATTGCACTCATTAGAGTCATAACATACTGTATGGACTCTCTAAATAACTAGGGCTAATTGACTATCCTAGGTGAGGGTAGAGCAGAATGAGGGACCAGATCCTCCAAAGAAGCCTCGTTTGGAGAAGCAGGAAAATCGCTCATCGCCCATCATGGTTCAAACCAGCAAAGACCTCCTGCCAAACCCGCAAGACTTTGAGGAGACCAACGCAGATGACTTTGCCATGGAAATGGGGCTCGCATGTGTGTTTTGCAGGTATGTGCTGTTAACTACTAGTGATACAATTATGCCTGGCTAGGCAATGATATTACTTGTTGCATTATTCCACCAAAGTTATTTCCAGCTACCTATATTTTAGCTTTGTGTGACCATGCTTCTGGTGCTTAGGGTTAGTTTTAAAGAGCAGGCACCTTTTATTAATTCATACCTTTTCAATTACAAAAACTATTGTTCTTCTGTCCGTCATCGTTTAGACAGATGACTGTGACCCTCGGGAACCAGTTGGTGGAGTGCCAGGAGTGCCACAACCTATACCACCAGGACTGTCACAAGCCTCAGGTGACGGACAAAGACGTAAACGACCCGCGGCTGGTGTGGTACTGCGCCCGCTGCACCAGGCAAATGAAAAGGATGGTAAGGACCAGAGGCCATTTTGTGTTGGGTTATTGCTAAAATGATGCCGCCTTTAATACGTTGCTAAATGTAACCATGCAGCTAAGCTCTAAAGTGGTACTTAGAGGTTAGGGGTGTGACATATTTGTGAAAATTAAAATTTTCCTGGTTCCTCTTGCCTGCCTTGTACCAGGCGCAGAAGACCCAGAAGCCTCCACAGAAGCCGGTGCCAGCAGCTGTACTGACAGCGCCTGTGGTGAAAGACATCCTGGTGAAGAAGCCTGAGCTGAAAGCCAAGTCTGACACAGCCAGCACCTTCCAAGCCTTCAAAAGAACTGAGGTTAAGGTAGGCATTTTTTTAAAGCATGAATACGTTTATTGATATTTGTAGTTTTGATAAGCCTATCAGATCATGTAACGCCATTTATACCTTGGAGTAATTTTTGGTATTCAGTTGTATTGCGGCATGTTAATATGTTTTATGTATCATTTTCTCCAGACCTCCACAACATCATCATCATCCAACCCATCCAATAGTAGCACATCTGCAGGGAGTGGCCTTACAGGGTGGGCTGCGTTTGGGGCAAAGTCTACCACTGCTGGCCCCTCCAAACTGGCCTCCTCAGGCCCCAGCGGGAGCACCAAGGCCTCCACACCCCCATCCGGTCAGAAACCTGCTGGATTGTCAAGTGGACCCAAGACGGTGCTTGGCAGTGTCAAGCTGCCTGGGAGTAACAATGGAAACAATGGCTCAAGTTCTGCACCTCTGAAACCCCCTCCACCGCTGACCCTGGGAAAGCAGGTGCTGAACCGCTCATCCAGCGGGGAGACCCAGGGGAAGCCCTCTACACCTGGGTCCTCAGGGGCTGGTTCCCCTGGCAGCTCCCAGCCTAACCTGGGAGGGAACGGAGGCTCCGGGAACAATGGAGGGGGCAATGGGAACAATGGCAACGGGTTGAAAGCAGCAGCAGCAGCAGCAGCGGCAGCAGCAGCAGGTGACAAGCTGCCCACCTCACAAGAGTCCCAGCTTAATGCCATGAAACGGTTGCAGATGGTGAAAAAGAAAGCCGCCCAGAAAAAACTGAAGAAATGAACACGTTCAGAAATCGATGGTTGGGGAGCGTTGAAATAAAAATGCAGGACGGTTGTTGGAATGAATGGAATTTGTGCCAGAGCAGCGTTGTTTTTGTTTTTAAAAGATGATCTGTAACATGGAGTAACAGTATCCAATACTTGAATTTCACTTTGTTTAAAATGCTGCTGTAGTCATGTGCCTCGTTCTGTCAGTACCAACCTGATCACTGAAAAATAATCTGTCACACTTTTTATTAATCTCATTAAAAATCCACTTTTTATTGAACTGCCAGCCTTTCATTTTTAATTTGTGGCCGTTCTCTTTGGTGCAAGGGCTCTTGTGTTGTGATTAATAGAAACTTAGTACATGCATTTACCATTGATAGACATCTTTTTTTAATAACAGAACTAACATGACAAACAATCATTTATATTTTTCACATTCTCAATTACTTCATTTACATTCTTAAAATATATTTTCTTCATAAATTTATTTGAATAAATCATTAACTCTGTTGGGGCTACAACCACAATATAGACGTTACAACACTGAGTGGTAATACAAAGTGCTCAGCACAATCAATTAATAGTGCAAGAGTTGTCTTCCACAATTCATGTGCATTTTACAGTCATGATCGTTTAATAATTAAATAATGTTATAATATTTGGAAAAAACACAAATGTACCCTTCTTTTTTTATCACTTTTAACCTTACCAAATCTAGACACTCCAGTTGATATGATTAAAAAAAAAGATTAAACACTACTGGCTTAAGAAAACCTTCACTTGAATCCTATCCTTCCACAAAAGCACAAAGGATGACAGAAAAATACCGGGGGACTGTGGATGAACTACCGTGCTACTTCAAGCGTAGGACATCTTGCCGAGGTAGTTGGCAGGGACGTAGCCCTTCTGTCCATTGGCCTCGGCCAGCCACCAGTCCTTGTTGCCTCCCAGGTCGCTGAACTGGAGGATGCGCACGTGCTGGTACTCCTGTAGGGTCAGCTCCTGGTCACAGCGAGCTTGGAAGGCATACACAGCATAGAACTGTGGAAGAAAGAAAAACTCATCATCTGGAAAAGGATACCCCTTCTTTATCCATCCAAAGTGTCTGATGTTGTTCTGTTTCAGAAAGCTATCCCTCGTGAAACATCGAAGCTAATTGAACTGTTCAGATTGGCCTCTTGTGTATTGAAGTCCCGTGCTAGTCCAATAGGTGGCATTGTCTATCAACTTTACCATCCTAACACTTGAAAACGCAACACCACCCCTAGTAAGTCACTGCAGCTTGATTGCCCCCATACATTGGCCACGGTCAATAACTGCCTCGTATTTTATAAAGGTCAGGAGCCTCCTCGCAGGTCATAGCAAACAAAGACATCAGCATAAAACGCTGCAGTGCTAAACAGGCCTGCGTGAGTGACAGGGCTGCTGCAGTATAAATGTTATTCAGGCCATATCATTTCTATGAGAGATGGAGTGAGACACTATAAAGCTATCGGCGGCCCCAGCAGTTCAGTCGGGCCTAACGGAGTGGGGCTTCTAATCATCCGCACAATAAACCAGCACACTTCAGGTTTTTACAGCTCCGTCTCCCAATGGCGGCCCAAATAATTCATAACCGAACCCCCACCTCCTCCTCCTCATCTATGAACCGGCATTTATTGGCATGTTAAAGTTACATCGCTTAGTCAATGGCTTTTCTTGGCATATATATGGGATTTATGCAATCTCTCATGTAGCCTATACTGTATTTGGTTGTCAGTTCAGATAAAGATTCTGCTTGCGCTGTTTTTCAGATATTGAAGTCTTAAGTGTGCTGGGTACAAATATTAATCGTGTGAGAATTGAAGTATTAAACACCCTGCTAATATCGTTTGTCATCCACTTGAACTTTACTGCTGTGCAGATGACCTTGAAGTTTTAAAAGGGCAGACTCAACTTAAATGACAAGTCCCTCCTTGATATCTTGAGTCGCCTTCCAAAGAGGCCGTCATCCTCAAGGTAAAAGAATGAGATGGATGTACCAATCGAGGGGAGTCACTGAAGAGAGCCAATGCTTGGGAGACCGGCGTTCTGTGATTGCGACGCCATGAATCCCCTACCTGCTGTTCCTCTGCGTCCCCTGGGTCCTCTGTGTCCTGGGGGCTCTCCATCTCCCCCTGCAGGCCGGAGAGGATGGAGCCGCTGTCAGCGTTGTGGAGGCTGAAGCTGCGCAGGCTGCTGCTCCCGCTACCCGACACGAACAGGCTGAGGTTGTCAAAGTCATCGTCCACCATGACAGCCTGCTGCTGCAGCTGCCGCTGGTCCCCGGGGGCCCGGCTCTGGTCTCTCAGAGGGTTGTACTGCTTCAGGAACGTGGAGTAGACGTAGCCCTGGGCACCTGACGGACACAACAGGGGGAGACCGTGATGTGTTTCGCTGTCGGAGAGTGTACTGGAGAATTCAGGCCTGTGAATGATATACCAACTCTGGAGGATTAACAATGATTAACAAATTGACGACACATCTGGTCCAACGCTCTTTCTATCACACATACTCAGCAGACTAAAGTTGAACTTGAGGTAAACTTGAATTTGTCTGAGAAGGATATTTCGTGTTTTTGTTTGGCTATCTTCCGGGTAAGGTAATTAATGTGAAAGTATCCCAACTGAGGATTGGGGGTGAATAGGTCCTTTGTGAGAGTGAATGCATAGGTAGGTTGGTGAGGGAGAAAAGACTCAATGAAGGTGACATTCTGAACCGAGAAGATCTAATTACAAAGTCATGAATACTGCACACTTTTAAAAATGTGTAAACATATGAATATATCGTTGATATAACCCAAATGATAAACAACAACTTGGGAAGAAATGAAGTCCCAGGGGTGAGAAGGATCTGTAAAGCATGTGAATCATGCACTTCGTATCCACATACAAACACACATACAAACACACACACACACACGCACACGCACACGCACCTACATACACGCACACACACACACACACACACACACACACACACACACACACACACACAGAGAGAGAGAGAAACACACACCTCTAGACCTCATTGTGAAAACTGATTTGAGGCTTGTTGTTGCGGAGTGTGGAGACACACACACCGCAATTCTGCTGCCTTGTTTCTGAATGCCCCTGGGGAGAGGCTTTGTACTCTAAGTAACTCTGCTTACAGCGCACAGCAGTTTGTTCCAAACAAGACGTCCGGATCTCAGGGCTGTGCAAAGCAGACGCTACATGGAAACAACTCTGGAGCTGGCCTGGTTGTGAGGCAACCCTCTCAAGAGACTGACACATAGAAGGAGCGAGGAGAAAGAGTGTGAGAGAGAGAGAGAGAGACAGAGAGAGAGAGAGAGAGAGAGAGAGAGAGAGAGAGAGAGAGAGAGAGAGAGAGAGAGAGAGAGAGAGAGAGAGAGAGAGAGAGAGAGAGAGAGAGAGAGAGAGAGAGAGAGAGAGAGAGAGAGGGAGATAAATGAGAAACTGTGACATCACAGGAGCCTCTGAGAATTCTCTGCTCCGTGCTGGTTGACTTATCAGTGTTGAAGAACAGCGCAAGCGAAGTTTGGGTGTCTACTTTATTTCAGCTTCAATTATACATTTCACACAGGTCTCACCACAGACTGTAGCCTGGCAGCAATGTTTGCATACACAAACCTGACGCCGGCGGAAAATCAACTTTCAAGTGTATATGGTTGATCTAGTGCCAGACTCGCATCCAACGTTACGCTGGAGATCTCCTCCTCACACACGCAGACACTTACACCACCAGAGACCTACCGCCTGTGTGGACCAGCCAGCGGCTGCTGCTGCCCAGAGGGTCTCGGTCCTCCAGCAGGGCCACCAGCTCCCCCTCCAGCAGGCTGAGGTCCTGCTCCTGGCAGCCGTTGCACTTCCTCTTCAGCTGGTAGAGGCGGCTGGCTGGGTACTCCGCCAGCAGCACGGCCCGGTGCTCCTCGCTCTGACGCACCACTTCCGGAGTCGGGGGGGGGGGGGGGGGGAATCAGTAGAAAATCAGTATTGGAGTGTGTCTGTGGGTGTTTTCTGTGTACATGGCTGTTCATTAGTAGGTCTTCATTATTCTTCATTCATTGTATTATATGTCTGTTTAGAATGTAAAGAATGTTGCATTTGTGTGTTTTTGTGTGTGTGGGGGAGAGCTCATGGCTGGTCAAGAACATAGTAATGAGGGAGTGAGAGACCTAACAAGCCCCCTCAGGCGCAAAAACTAAATCCTCAAGGATGCTGATTGTCTCATGTGTGCACACTTAATGCTCTGTGAAAGTTACACCTGGACGAGTCAAGGGTTGCCAGGCACCCCTTTTTAATCACAACCCTAAGCGTTTAGCTCCAATAATCTCCACATAATACTTTAATGTATCTGTTATTGGTTCAATTAAGACAGAGGGAAGGACAGATACCTAAGCTAAATAATGGGGTTCTGTTTTCCCTGAAGGACCATGGGAATTTCTAACCCAAATCAAGCTATGTGCTGTCCTACCATGAGTTATTGCATTCAAGAAGAGACAAAATGTGAAGGAAGAATATGAACAACATTTTGTTCACGAGTCATTAGCTCGCAGCTTTACCGTTATTTTCTTGTCTCGTTGTCTCTCAAAGCTGACTTTGCGCTCCATTAGCTTCTGAGCGTTGTCCTTGACAAAGGTCAGGTTGTTGAGCTCCTCCATGATGCAGCTCTGGACTTCACTGATGTTAGACAACGGAGCCTGCATAGACAAACAGCACCCACAGCAACCGCACAGCTCAACTAAAATGTTATACTTAGGACTTAGCCGTCCTCGTAAATCATGACTATTTACCTCCTATGGTCAGACTTACATAATGCAATAATGAAATCGATCCTCATGTAAAAAGATAAACACCAACAGAAACTGTACATTCTTGTATACAGTAACTGCGTCTTATTTGATGGTGGTACTGTGCACCGCAGTATTTCAGTCTCATAGTGATGCTGTGGTGAGCCTCACCGGGAGCTGCTGTATGGAGGGGGCGTGATGTGACGCCGTGTCCATCAGCCACCGCAGCAGCGCCACCAGACACACCAGGCAGTTGGTCAGGATGGTGTGGGCGGCCCTGTTAAACCTCTGCAGCTCCTCGACCAGCTGGGCGTTGAGGGCCTCGTAGTCCCGCCTGGCCTGGCCCTGCCCCGGCTCCTCCGGACCGGGCGACGGACACGGGGACGAGGTGGAGGAGGAGGAGGAGGAGGAGCGCTCCAGGCGGCTGGAGTAGTCCAGCAGCTTGTCGTAGCGTTTCTGTATTAGCTTCTGTGGGCCGGTGAACATGCCCTGCAGGGAGGAGAGCGGGGCGAAGACCAGGCACTCCATCCTCGCTTTCTAGAGGGCCATAGTAGATGAAGAGGTCAGGTAATGCTGCGGCTGCTAAGCAACGGCACTCATTCTAACCCGAGTGTTTGTCCTGTACGAACAGCCATTATGTCCCAGCTTAGCAGGCCATTACACGCATGCATATAGTAAATACCACTGGACAGACTGGCACTGCACGTTCCCCTTAAAACATCACAAAGACATACAGTGTCCTTTAGGCCTGTACAGGGGAGAAATCCGCAGCCCCATTATGACTCACCAAGGGGAGTGAAACAATTGATTTTTCTGAAGAATAATTTTGCGACCTGCACCAGCCCCCGCACCCCCCTCCCGTCTCCTCTGACCGTCTTCACAATTTAGATAATGACGAAGGTACTTAAATGGACTCAAAGGACACCTGAAAGCAATCCCTTTGGTACAAAGGAGCTCTCTGGCGGTGCTCCTAGAGTGCAGGTGGGTTTGTTTCAGCGGCTGGCGTTTGTTGTGTAGGAGCTATTAGACATCATTAGAGCCTGTGGCTGGCCTGGAGTGCTACTGGGCCACACACAAAGAGCCTCATTCAACCGCCTTGTTATCACAGAATTAGCAGGAGCACCACATTCACACAGAACGGAGGCTCGGAAAGTGGCAGAGGGCGAGAACGTGAAGGGAAGGAGACAAAGAGATGTGCAGAGAGAGAGAGAGAGAGAGAGAGAGAGAGGGTACAAATGCAAGGAGTCTTACAGGGAAGAACAAATATGGAGCTGTTGGCCGGTTTGACAAATTACTTGTGGGAAGAGGTTGTAAAGAAAGCCTTAAGAAGGGACAGAACTAAGTCTGGCCTTGGAGACATAAACGAGTCTTCATGCATGATATGGCAAAGGCGTAAGAGAGACTAGAAAAAGAGAGACAAGGAAAGAAAAAAAAACATAAGAGCGGTGAAAGTATTGGGAAACTGTTTGCTAGTGTGAAGACTTTTCCTTAGAAAACACTTTCCATTTCACAACGCCAGCCCTGTCATATGTATCAATGTCCATAAAAACTGGAGCCTAACTGGACCGTCTCACTTACAAAGTGCTTGTACGGGTCGTTGCCGTTCTTGTGCAATGAGCCATTGGTATCTATTTTGTCTGGGTCCTTGATGATGTTTCCCAAGTCCTGAGCATTCTGAACAGCCACAGACACCATCTCCTGCACAAACAAACAAACACCTTTTTATTTCTTTAAACAACGTGTTAGTTCTGCTGACATTTTCGTCAAGTTTATTACACCTTCAATGTATCATGTGTTATAAATAAGGGGATTAGGTTATCCCCACTCTATCGGGGTCTGTTTGTGTTTTGTTTTTTAAGAAATAAAGACCATGCAACAACTTTAAAGCTATGATAACGATAAGGCATTGATGCTGATTGATGCGGGCAGATGCTGACCTGGGTGTGGAGCAGGTAACAGTGGACATTCTTAACCAGCTGCCTCACTGCTTTCTCCAGACTCCGGAACTGTTTCTCCTCCTTATCAAATACTTCATCCCTCACCTAGTGGAAGGAGCGGTTAACATTTAACTATCCGGCCTATTTACTCAGTGAGTGGCCAATCGAGTATTGACCTTTCCAACACTTGTATAAAGCGCGGGCCTCTTAATCAAGCCAGCTTAGCGTGTGCTGATAATATACGATCTGGTTAAGAAAAACACACGCTTTGTTACACTTAACGCAACGATCGGGGGGGTTCACAGTCCCACGTCATTTCACAGGATCACAGTGGTCTGGGCTGGGGGCAGCAGCGTATGGCACCTTACCTGTGGTTCAACACCAGTTAGGATCTTCAGGTGACCCGTGAACCTGTCCGATTTCTTTCTAATGGAGTGGATGTTGAACTTGTTCAGTTTGCCCCTCAGGGTCCCTTCATCTTCCGACCTCTTATACTTCATGACTGGGACAAAGAGACAAAAAGCACGTACACGTTAGCCCAAAGTAATGTGGGCTGATATTATGTAGAATGATAATGATCACAATAATAATAATACATTTTTTATGAATATAGCACTCTTCAAAACAAATGTTCAAAGAACACTTGATGTCTTTTCTAAGTCACCTATGTCCTTGCGCCTTTTGAACTCGTTGATGTTGAGGTTGATGATCTTGGCTGTGGTAAAGGCCTCCTGTAATGGTAGGTTGTCAGGGTGGTCGTTGGGAGTGGCCTGCCACAGCTCACCAAGCAGTAAGGGGTACTTCATGACCCGCTGCACCGGCTTGATGAGTAGAGAACCCATGTTCAACAGGTTGGGCTTACCTCTGCAGTGACATAGAGTATTATAGATAAAAAACATAAATGGTAAACACTGTGACAATAATAGTTACATAAGTTATGTTGCATTATAGAACAGAACGGATTATCATGTGAGGTGTATGTGAGGTATGTGGAATGTTTGACAAAGAGATACTATGCCATAATACAGTAGAATGTTGTGCACTCACTCCTGATCATATATTTCCCTGTAATACAGGCAAAATACATAGTTAGTTTAGGAGTTAAAACTTTTTTTCAACAGAAACAGAAAACAAAATCAATAGTATAAGGGGAACCTATTATTTGTGTATAATATGGAAATGAGGAAGTGTGATTGACTTACTTCAGAGCTGATATGCATGTGGTAAAATGTTGCTTTACTTCTTCCTCTTTCTCATAGGATTTGAGGGACGCGTTGGCGTCGTCATGGTGATAGCAATATATTTTGTAGACGTCTTCTATGGCTGCCTTTGCTTGGATGAAAACCTCCCCTTTAGAAGAAAACAGCGTTGACCAAATTAAGAGCTAACATTGTGAAGCAGACAGGAAGTGAAGTGGATAAATGTCAAGGTCATGTCACCTATAACGAGTGCATCTGGGTCCGGTTCTGCAATGGCTTGTTGCAGTTCGTGGAGCAGTGCCGCAGACACCTCACACACTGTCTCCATGTTGGTGAACAGGCGGTCCACATCCACCACCTGGCAGCAAAGAGCACAACTGGTGACCAGAGTGATCGCGGTGTGTTGATCACAACGTTAACTCTGTGTTAGCTCACTGCCTTCCATTGTACCTTCCCATTCTCTACCTGGCACTTGTGCAATGAAACAAAGCACTCAAATCACTTTGGTGTTGTGTCAACAGAAGGAGGTGAAGACTATTGTAGTTGTTTTATTGTCTATAAAAGCAGGTGACATCATCCAAAGCAAACACTGTGCACTTTCTCTCTTTCCCTGTGCAGTTAGTCGGCTAAACCCATTCCCTTCCAAACAGTGAAAGATAAGAAAAGGTCTCAGTCAGAGAGGCGTTCTTTACCTGGCGCTCTCTGAGGGGTTTGACCACCTCTCTGATGCACAGCTCCAGGTCGGTGAGGTAGTCCCTCTCCGTCTGCACCATCTCCTGGATGACCTTTGACCTCCGGCTCATCTTCCGGAGGCGCACCTCCTCTGGGTCCAGGGCAGGGGAGGTAGGGGATGACAAGTCGTGGGGTGCCATTTTCTCTGCATGCCAAAAGGAGTAAATGGAAGTTGTGGGGAGCTTAAAGGCTTTTTTATGAGAGGCCGTGAGCTGCTGTGACCATGGGTCACATAATTCTTATTTACAGTTACAGTGACTATATTTTTACGATTCACGATTTATGCTTCATACATTAATCAGTAAAGTGTTCAAAGCATTTCGTACGAGATAAACATGCAGACCACAGACATAGAAAGCACACATTCCCTCCCAACCCATTTGCCTGCCTCCAAACCTGCCCTCTGTATTCCATGGTGATCGAGTTGTTTTGACTGAGCGCCAAGCGCCCTCACTTAACATGCCAGTCAGGTTCGCTACCCTCTCTTTTCTTTATGCCCCCCCACCCCACGCACACATACACACACACACACACACACACACTGTGTAATCAGTCTACGGCTGCTCTGCGCTTTGCATCGGAGGCGAGGGTGCAGGCGAGAGAGCATGTGTTCAGGGAAGAGGGATGCTTCCTCACCCCCTAATCGCTTCAGCGCTCAGCTTCCTCCTCTCTGGGAGAAGGACGGGAGAGGAAGAGAGAGAGAGAGAGAGGGAGCAGAGCAGGCCGCAAGGCCCTTGTCGGGTTACAGAACTAATCGTCTCGCTGATGTAATGCCACGGTGTGCGCAAGCATTCCATCTGCTCCAGCTGGGGGAGTCACCTGACACATGTGAACACACACACAAACACACACTCACACACACAAACACACAAACGCACACACAAACCCATCTAATGAGCCCCTCCACACTCAGGAAACATTACACACCGAAACACAAAATCCCCATCAACCTACATCCCCTTGTCTCCTCTTGGTCTGCTATGGTAAACAGCTGACAGACAAACCAACAAGTTTTAGAAGGCTGCTCTGCTCACACCGTTCAATCAGAGTTTAATCCAACCATGAACCCAGCATTTGATATGTCTGAAGTTAGTCTGGCAGAATTGGGAAACATTCACCTTTGACTGCTACTGTCTATTCTTTATGGGAAGGTAATGATGTCATCGCAAAGTAAAGACAAAGAACCAGTCAGTCCCACGCAAGGCTTCAAACCGACCAATCAACACATGCACCCTTCCTGTTCCAGCCATCCTATCATATTTCAACTGATTGCAAGCATGGAAACATGTGACCAAGCACACGCAGTCATACTGCGTGTAAAAAAAACACACAAAAAAACTGTCAGTGTAAAGTTGGCTAGCACTTTCATATCAATTGAATTGTGATGCCACGTAAACCTTTCCAAGTGTCGATTAAGCTCAAGCAAAAGCTACGTCTTTTCTTCTTGTATTTGTTAAGGGAATCATAAAATACAAAGTCTACTTTTCTGCGCGAGTGTGAGACATATAAAACCACATACAAAGGAAAGAACCCTTATCCATGATCCTTCATTAAAAGTATTGTGACAAAGTAAAGTGATGGATAAAGCCACACTGCGGTTGACTCTGTTACCAACGCTGCTCTACTGCCACGGTCAAATTAGAGGCACTGGAGTTCCCATGAAAGTGGATACGACAGGCCTTTCACTGCCCTGCCCATTGAAAGAGATCCAACGGAAGCCCGCTGAACACAAGGCCTTGTAGATCACGTATCACCAGTATCAGCACAAAGGCATTTCTGTCCCAAAGTGCACATTCATGATAAAACGTTAGAGCTGCATGAAGAAATAATGCAGACTATTCGGTTGTCATTTCAGGATATTGTCATTTACATCTATATCTTTGTTTTCTTTCCATAGCACATGCACCTTTGTGTGGTGTGTCTCCACAGGTATTTATTTGGTAAGCTACAACTAAACCTCAAATAGTTCACAATGCGCAAACCAGCCTTTCCCCTATTTGTATATTTGGTGCAATAACATGAGGTAAACAACAGTTCTTTATCCAAGCTACACAGACGTGCACTCACACACACAGGCAAGGGCACACACACACACACACACACACACATACACACACACACACACACACACACACACACACACACACACACCACAGGCAATGGCAAGGTATTTAAATTGGTCTACTGTATTTCTTGAAATAATGATCTTCAAATACGTAATAATTTCGTATTAGTACGCAAGAAAGTCTTTTTCTGGACCCATGGTGTCAGGCTCAAATCCCATTGGGAGTAGCAGCATGAGATAAACATGACACACATTGCAATCATTTTATACATGGGACAGCTTAGTTAGTGACCACAACTTGAGGTTTGCAATGGCCTTATGTCCTGACTAACCGGTTTCCCAGGCAGATGAGGACTCACTGTTCAGGAACAAGTCACATTTCCTCATTCAGTGAAGTCACCATTATGTCAATATTTGCAATGTTAATACCTCTGTAAATATGAAATGCATTTTGACAAGAGCAACGTTCAGGTCCCTCTAAATCAGGATAGGTGATCCCAGATCAGTGTACTAAAAACACTTTGAGGTTGTCTGACACTTGTTGAGATGTAGATCTCGGGCACAGAAAACTGAAGATGCTGATAAGTAGCGTAACCAGACTCTGTATGTCAGGTAAACAGAAAGGTTGATGATGCGACATGTAAATGTCATTTTAACAAAGTACGGTCATACCAAAGTTGAAAGTAAAAAAAACTGGTGACACAAGCATGTCCACATACTGTAGTTGTTCGTGGGTTAATCCACAACTTGGCAAGCCTGAAGGCCTGCATTCCACCAATAACTATTACTCAATATAACTACACAAGCAAATTCCTTTTTCATGAGATACAGATGTCGTCTACAAAAAAGGCTATGTCAGGCAATGTGACAACAAGGTGTTTAAAGTGTGATGCTGTGAGGCCTCCTGCACCGTTCATGTGCATTTCTACACTTAAACAACTTACTCATGATTATCATTAAAAAGACTGTCTGTGTTGGTCACCTGTGCTATGTATTTTGTTTACTAGCTGGCCTTGAGCTCAGCCACTCCTCTGCGGCACAGCCGGGAGCACGGTTTGCATATGTGACCTCATCCCTGTGGGAATATCTACACAACAGGTGCTCAGCATCCATAGCTACAGTGCAGTCTCATTCTGTTGGGTGATACCCCTCTTAAGAATTGATGCCCTTGAGCCACAGTTGTTGCCCTGGAATCTATGGAGTGCTCCTCCCTATGAAGTACTTTTAGAATGAATTATTTGGAGTTGCAAATCAAATAAAGCTAGTTGTGCACTTTAACATTTACTAAGATCTGCACAGATTGTGGAGATAGTTGTACTATTAAATAGATGTACTATACCTTTAAGTTTTGCACTGTATTCCGTCTTGTCTGACTGACTCCTTCTCACCAGGGTCCCAAGGTTGAGGTCCCCTTTGCCAATATCATCGGCCACGATAGTGTCCGTTTTCCTCCTCTCCAAGTACCGGATGAACCCAAGTCTGTTCCGTCTTTTTGTCACTTTCTCTTTATCTTTTTCCTTGTCACCTACATGGGCCTCCTTGGAGTCCATGGTTAGGTTCCCTGCTCCCCTGAGCTATCCTCCCAACAAGGGAGAAAGGAAGGGGAAAGAGAGGACAGAGAGAGCGAGAGAAAGTCTGGGAAGTGCAACAGGTGCACTATTGGCTGTACACCGGCTGAGAACTTTGCCCAGGTACTGTGGCCCTCCCCTTGAGTCTGTATGGCCACACCCCTCCAGCACCGTGATATGCCTCTTCCCTTAGGGACACCTGTATCCATCTACAGAAGGGGGTGGAGTAGAGGAGCGATTGCAAATGTCTTGTTTTTGGACGTGCTACTGGTCAAATACAATGACACACGAGTGTTGCATATAGTGTGCCAGGAGATCAGAAAAAGACCAATACTTTTTTACCACATGAAATGAATATGCCGGCCTCCCATCTGTATTACACTGCTTTTGACCTAATAATGCTAAAGCTGCAATTCTAAATTAAGGAAATAAAAACATAAACCTTTAATGACATTAAGCTACCATAGTATTATTCTCAAATACTGTTAGATTGAACATTTAAATTCATCAGGCCAGTTCAATTATTCATTGCTACAGGACAACAAATATGAGTTAACAATATATAAAATTTGAGTTAAAAAAGTGCAGATGAGGACCTTTGGAAGACAACAGAAGAACTTGACTGGTGTTGACCCCATAGCGTGTACAATCATAACAAGCTAAAGCAAACATGAAAAGAGAGAGCAACAGGCAGCTTAAGAGATACAGAATAGGGCTGAACTTTTCCATTACAATAAACCTGATCTACAGTTTTTTATTTACCCACATTTGACCAGCATTGACCACCCAGTGTATACAGTCACACAGGTTGGACTAGGTATGTATAATTGTCATTAGTTAATGGAAAAACCGATCCTGAGGGTGATTCTCTCAGCTTAGGCCTGTTACTGCCTTTCAATGTTTAAACAAAGCTTGTTGTGACTGTATACGCTAGCAAAAGCTAATGTAACTTGAACAAAAATCAATGTAGGTCTTCCCTCTCCAGAATAACGTCAGGATTCTCGTGTGGTGGAAATGCGGTCATAAAATACCTTTTATATATCTGGTTAGACAGGTATATTCATCTTCACAAGCTATAACAATGACTTCTAGACATGGCAACCAGAGACCACATTCCAGAAAAGAACAATGAATGGATGCATTTTCTTAACCAGTCTGAAGCACAGGCAACAAGAGCTCATATTGTGTTTCAGGCAGACAGAGGACTGTTCTTGTTCAACACCTGCTTGTTTTCCCTGTTGTATGCATACATAGTTACCTGCAACTAATTTATCATTATTCTGACATGACAAAATTAAGTTTCCATGAAGGTAGATACAAATTGTGAAATAATGATTCTTTGCTGCTTGTGTGTATGTACAGTACATTTAGAAAGTACTCAGAGCCCTTGACTTTTTCCACATTTTGCTACATAACAGCCTTATTCCAAATGGATAACATTTATGTTTTTGTTCCACCTACACACAATACCCCATGATGACAGAGCGAAAACAAGTTCTTCAAAATGTGTGCAAATCTATTAAAAATAAAACCGTAACATCACTTAAGTACACACTGTATATACTGTACATATGTATTCAGACCATTTCCTCAGTACTATGTTGAGACACCTTTTTCACTTTTTCAGCGATTACAGCCTTAAGTCTTCTGGTCCCTATTGGTCCCCTGTATTTGGGGAATTTCTCCCATTCTTTTCTGTCAGGTTGGATGGAGCGTTGATTCGAATCTATTTTCAGGTTTCTCCAGAGATGTTCAACGTGGCTCAACTGCGGACTCTGACTGGGTCACTTAAGAACATTCACAGACTTGGCTACTTCTGCCTTGTCTTGGCTGTGTGCTTAGGGTCGATGTGTCATTGGAGCGTGAACCATCGTCCCAGTCTGAGGTCCACAGCCACCACCATGCTTCACTGTAGGGATGGTATTGGCCGGGTGATGAACAGTGACTCTTGGCACTTAGGCCACGGAGTTCAATCTTGGTTTCATCAGACCAGAGAAAATTATTCCTATTGGTCTGAGAGTCTTTCAGTGCCTCTTGGCAAACTTCAAGCGGGCTATCATGTGTCTTTTACTTTGAAGTAAAATTTTTTTTTTTTTTACTCTTTTACAGTTCTTGAATATTTAATAGACTGGCACACATTTCAACAAAAGTTTTTTCGCTTTGTCATTATGAGGTATTGTGTGTAGATTGATGAATGAAATATATATATTTTTTTTTTATAAAGCAGTAACGCAACAAAATGTGTAAAAAGTGAAGCGGTTTGATTACTTTCTGAATTCACTGTATGTGTTTGTGTGTGTGGGTGTGAGCAGTGATGGAACATTTTAGAACATAACTAAACTTTTTTTTTTCTTTTACAATTGTCAAGGTCATCAGAGCACCAAATCTGCTGGAGTTTATACCTATGCCCTAAGGGATGTTGTGTCACATGTAACTAAGGGTGTGGAAGTTCCGGCTTGGCTAGTGCTGCTTGTAAAGAGAAATGTCCACAATGACTTCACACACTAGAGCAGTCAAAAGCATTATGAGGTAGCCTACATGTACATATAAAACTAAAAAACAAAATTGTTAAGTCTAAAAATATTTAGCAATTTTTGTGATTTGTTACTTAGATTTGTTATTACATTAGCCAAACTATGAATTCAACAGTAATTTGGCCTAATGATGTGGCAAAGTATCAATGGACATATGTGCACTTTGAGATTTTAGCAAACCTTGTTGCCTGTGCTGGTTTTATGGCTGTTTGAACAAACAGACAATAAAAGGAAGGTAGCCGGCTGGTGGTCGTTTGTTCATGAAACACTGAACACAGGACTTTGGTCCACTACATGTATTATTTTTCAGGTGATGGTATATCTGGCTCCAAGACGTAAAAGTTCACTGATGATCCCTCTGGAGGTGTCGTGGGCTCAAGTCAACCAAACATGATCTGGGAACGAAGCTGCCGACTTGAAAACCCCAGTGACATCTGCTCTCAACCCAAATCCCCTCTAAACATTGCAAGTGCTCATTTGGTATGTATTACACTGTATATATGTACAGTGTATTTTGGGATATATGTGATGGGTCTTATGCCCAGGCTTTAATAATAGTTAGGCGTTGGCAAAAATAACACTGGGAAAGAAAGAGGAATAGCAAAGACCTATGAGCAACCATCAAAAGGCTCATTCATTTCACAACCATTATTATGTAGCTTATAGTTTTATAGTATTTGTATACTTAGAAGAATTTTACATTTAATTACATGCAATTAGCTATGTTGCCACTCCCTATTTAATAACCATTACATGGTTATTAATTATTGCCACATATAGGTGAATATCGGGACTGTCTGAGATTTTTTTGTCAGCCATTTTCTCTACTCAAGGTTAAAGTCTCCCGAGCATTTCTTCACACGCTCTTGGCAACAGATAGGTGGCAGTAAATGATCAGGAGACCCTGGGACACAGACATGGGGAACTGGTATACGGGAAGCAGGAACTGAAATACATAAAGAGGCTATTATAATGCGTCCGCTCCTGTGCTCGTCGCTGCGATACACTGTGCCATTTCTGGGTTCACAGCCTGCATTGAAAAGCCAGCTTGTATCACAAACCTTGTCCATACGTTTAAAAAATATGCATTATCAAACCGAAGACAGAGGACGTCTGAACTCTCCTGACTACAGGATGTATTTTAGTAAGTCGTGCTAATTTGCTAAATTTGGGGCATAATAGTAGCCTTCATTGATACCGAGGATGCACTGCTGTTTGCAAATACTTTCACTGAAGGGAGCCAGCCGAGTCAAGTGATCAACATTTATAGTAGGCCTACCTCCTGAAATAATTTGGAATTAATTGTTTGTGGTTTCACACATCCTATTTACCTTTTTAGGCAACTGAAGCGGGTCATGTAGAACTAGCCCACCACTGCTATCTCATGAAGCTCATTGGTTGTTACACTTTGTAACAATGACATTTTTTTTGTAATGAAATGTTACTTTGTTCTCTGCAGACACAGCACATAATTATCATTTTAACCTTCGTCACGTGACAAGTGTCTCTTCCTGTCGATGTGTCACGCGCTCTCTTCCCATTTAGTTTCATAGAAGGTACCGTTTTTAGTCACATACAAGGCTAAATTCTGAATTGACAAACATTTGCCTTAGGTAATGTCAAATCACCGATCATTTAAATATGACCGAATGCAATACTAGTTACACTAGCTAAAAACTAAATGACTGAACAATATTTTAAGTGTAGAAACATCAAGCACTTAAAAATATATTATTTTGTTTTTTCCCCAATCCCAGAAACCTCTGAAGGGAAATACATTTCACCCTTTCATGATATCCCACTGTTTGCTGAATCAGAACAGGTACAGTACTTCTTTTAGTGCAGGTACAGTACTTTGTTAGTGCCTGTAAATGATGACCCCTAGCTACGTTACGTTTTCAAACATGGATGATATAAAATTGGATGTTGGTCTTTAGTTTTAACTTCAATCATTTTTTTTTACCATTTTATATGGACATAGATTGCATTGAAACAGGATGATGGCGTTCCGCCCAAAAAAACAAAGAAGGGTGAGAATGAGGTATTTCTACATACTTTTTCTAAGATTCATTGTCACACATACTGTAACCCCTTTTTTCTAAATTTGTTTGGCAGTTTGTTCATATAACAGACAGTTATAAAAAATTATTAAAAGGATTTGTCTCTGATTTGAAGGTACTGTACAACATGGTTGTGGAAGTACCACGATGGTCAAATGCCAAAATGGAGGCAAGTATTTTGTTGATGCCATTGCATTTTTTGGATGCAAGTGAGGTTTCTAAACCTACACTTCAAACCTGGCTTATAGACTGTTAGTTGATTAATGAGTTTACAATTATTTTCTAGATTGCAACAAAGGAACCCCTAAATCCAATCAAACAAGATGTAAAGAAAGGCAAACTACGATATGTGGCCAATGTATTTCCACATAAGGGTTACATCTGGAACTATGGAGCACTCCCACAGGTGGAAAAAAAGTTGTTTGTACTACAATCGAACCTCCTTCATTTAACCCCACCCCCACCGCAGGAATGGAAGATATTTTTAAAACCCAAATTGTGAAATAGATTATAATACCATTCCAAATTAAATATTGAATTGCATAAATGGCAGTATTCACCGTCCAAATGATCAAAATGAGTAGAACTCTACCGGTCTGCCCTGCTTCAGATCAGCCAAAGATATTGAAACAGTTTTTTTTTTATAAATCTGAGTTTAACATAAGTGAGACCGTTTCAAAGAAGGAATAGTAAAATGCTATGAAATGGACTAATTTGTCATAGCTACTCTCGATAGGTTTACTAGTGTATTATACAGCTAATGCTTACCAGAATCCTGTACCTGCAACTTGGTTTACAGTTATACATTTTTTCATCCTCAGGCATTATCGATCTGTTACTAGTGAAGCAGTTGCAGGAAGCATTTAAAGCACTTAGAAAATTATTGAAATGCTTTGGAACCTTGTTTGTGAATGCACCTGGCAGCCTTTAAATCTAGATGGACACAACTGGTTTGGATTTTATTCTGCATGCTGTTGCTATATATCAGGTGTTCTCCTTGGTAAGAAAATAGTCATATACGGGTTGACGGACATTGTCAAGACCAACATTTTCTTGCCTTTGGAAAAATGTGTAACATTTTAGCATACCATTGTTTTATGCTGAAAACAGACATGGGAAGACCCGAACCACTCGGACAAAGACACAAAGTGTTGTGGAGACAATGATCCCCTTGATGTGTGTGATATTGGCACCATGGTGAGAACTCAATCTGTTACTTCTGTAAGGTCACAAAGGACAACTTAATTTGTACGGACTTATTCTTATGAGGAGTCTGGTTCTTACTCGTGCAACCAGGTGTGCTCACCTGGCCAAGTCATTCAGGTGAAAGTGCTTGGAGTCTTGGCCATGATTGACGAGGGAGAAACTGACTGGAAGGTCATTGCTATTAACGCTGAGGACCCAGATGCCCATCTTCTCAACAGTGAGTCGTTTAGAGATGCCACAGCATTTACAGAAAGGGCAAGATGATAAGGCATTTAAATGTCCCTATTTATGAGTTCAGATATTAACTATATCATCTTCAGGTTGTACAGATTGATGAAAACTTGGACTGGACTAATTTACTATTTTAAAACCTGAAGCCTAGTCGTGCATGTTAATGTATTTTCCTCAGATATTGACGATGTCCGGAAAAGCAGACCTGGCCATTTGGAGGCCACAGTCGACTGGTTCAGGAAGTACAAGGTGCCTGATGGCAAGCCTGAGAACCAGTTTGCGTTCAATGGACAGTTCAAAGACAAGGTATGGGGACTTTCTCCTGTTAAGCAATAAAATAGGGTATCATGTAAAAATATATGTCCTTATTCTGTTTTGGTTTAGTTTAGTGCACTGGTGACACAAACAGAAAGGACTTCTGAAAGGAGTCTCTAGAGAAACTAAGTAATGAGTTTTCCTCCGATCTTCAAGGACTTCGCTGTGGGGGTTATCAAGTCAACTCATGAGCACTGGAAGGCCCTGGTGCAGAAGAAGGCTAATAGTGGAGAAATAGAATGGTGAGCTTGTATGTTTGTTTCTGAGTTTGCTGTATGTAATATGTAGTTTTGTTGTGTTTCCACATATATTTTTTTTTTTGGGCCCTTTAGTAATGCTGGGTGATGGGTGCACAACTCTATTGTAATGCAGGTGTGTATTTATTAAATTTGTAAATATAATACACCTTTTGTTTTTTACAGTAAGAATATCTCTGTTTGCGAGAGCCCTTTCAAATGCACAGCGGATGAAGCTTGCAAGGTCGTCCAATCGGTAAGAGCTAAAGTGGAACTGTTTCGATGTCTTCTCAAACCCAACTTAAGTTGCACTATTTTACCCTTGTGAGCTCTTGCAAATGTGTTGACGTGCTGCTTTTAACATTTATTCTGTGTACATCCTTAGGCCCCGGCATTTGGCGAAGCACTTCCTATATCTCAAGACGGTAGGCTTTACTTCCTAAATCACCTAAACATGGTTAAGTTATTCGTCTAATGTTTACTCCCCCACGTTTTTAACTAAAACTGGACTCTTCCCTCTTCCCTCTTTACAGTCCACAAATGGCATTTTTTGTGAAAGGGGATTCTAAACACAGACGGGTATGAAGCGAAAAGTGATCTTTGGTCCATTATTCAAATCCAGCATTAAAAGTACTATATTTTTAGAGATGTTTTTTAAGTTGAGGCAAATATGTTTGTATGCAGCTGCTTTTACGTTGTGGTGGGATTGAAATCGTAGATTTGGTTCTGTAAGGAAATCATTTTATTTAAATGTGTGGGTTTTTATTTGTTTGACTTAAAAGAAAATAATTTGATAAAGCAACTTGTTCAATTATGTAAGTATTCGCCATTCAGTATTTATGTTTGACCTTTCATTTTTTACTTATTGAAATGTATCCAGTGGTTGGATTTCTTCTTGTTTTGATAAATAAAGAAAATCTGTCGTTTTTTGAGCCACAGATGAAGAGAACACAACTGAGGATTTTGCTCATAAATGTCTCTTAACACTGTAGAATGCTTTAAATAAATATAAATTTTTATTAAAAACACCCACATCTCAGCAATATCAGGAATGATATAATAAACAGCTTTGTAATAAACTGCATTCAGTACATTACAATACTTACAGTATTTATAGCCATCCTTAATTCAATTTTTTTTTGTAGCATACCTAACTTGGGGTGAACCAGGGAAGCATTAAAAATAATAGAATAGATGCAGAAAATTATACCTTTTAGTGTCTAACTGCAAAATACCAAGTGCACATCAACTCCTATCTTAACATTAGAGTTGAGCACATCTGTGCATTAATTAAGCTCAGAAAGTCATTCAAGTAAATATTGACTTACTCAAAGAACTTTGAAGCATTTTCAAGTATGGCTATGCTTGTCACCCGCTAAATCTTGAACACCTTATCTTTCTCACCTGCAACCTGCTACAGTAGCTGGGTCCTGTACATCAAAACTCAACATTTCATTTTTTCTTTACAAAAGTGTAATCTTTTACAAAAACTACAACTATAACAGGAACCTAGAACTGTAAACATTGCTGTGTTGACAGTGAATGTGGCACCTACAAAATGTATCCACTATTAACATTCTAGGAACCTGTTGGAACTTGAAAGAATTTTGAAGGACAAATGACAATTGCTGATAGATACACGGGTGTTGGGTACATTTGACAAAACTACAAGAACCTACACCATTTAACATGACAATAGAAGGATGTTAAACTCAACAACAAATTGCTTTGTATGTCTGCAATACAAATACATGGTATCTACAATGTGGCATAATTTATTTTTTAACACATTTACAATAATCTACTTTCTTATTTTAAATAAAATGTTTTGTAATTCTTTCTTGCATTTGTCACCTATTTTCTAAAAAAGAACTGAAGTGCTCTCAGAAAATAATGGAACAAATGTTTGAGGGGGGGGGTGTCACTCAAACATAACGTGCATTCTATATTATATCACAATAACTCAAATAGGTGTGAAAAGTGGGGAACTTAATTATAAGACATTTGTTTAGTGGTTATAAATAAATTTAGCTTTCACTATACACAGGCACATTGATGTGCATCTACCTTAATAACTGCCCTGGTCTAGCCTCTTAGTAAAAGCAAACACTTGCTCATTGCCTTCCCAATACCATACTTTCCCTTTGTTCAAATCAGTGCATATTATTAATCGAAAATAATTATTTAAGAGATTACCACCAATTTGCCAGTTAAAACATAAGTACAACAATTGTGTGTAATTTTCTTTTTCATTTGCAAAGTTAGTTTGGTATTTTAGAGTACACAATGTACAATAATTTCATTGAGGGTCAGGATAGAGAGCCAAATCCCTGAACCAGAGAAACACTAGGTGAATGAAGGTGATGCAGGCGTGCACAGAAATTTGTTTCTAATATCCCTGATTTTGCTATAACATCAAAGCTTCAAGTTAAAAAAATACTTTTCTAGCAAATCAAGAACGAAGATGGGGACAAACGACCTTTTAAAGCCTGATTGTGGCTAAAGGTCTAAAGGTTACGTTGGTACTGTAACATTTTGAAAGTGATAAAAACAACAGGAAAGCCTTTGCATTAAATTCCTATTGCCAAACTAGTTCTGAGGTATATGACAAGTAGGTACTATACATCATTCAATAGCCTTCTCACTGTCCCACAGAGTCTCACATCACATGTTTTAGCAGGTTGAATAGCACCATTATGAAATAAAATCAGTTCAAACCCAGAAGAAATATCCTTACAGCACAAAAGTCTAGTGTAAATTCCCAAAAAAGGAATTAATTTACTGTACATATCTCACCTATTTATCATACAATTAGATTACAAAGGACCCCACAGCAAGCCAGCTGCCTTCTGAAACGTTAATAATGTCACTGAACTAACCCTGTTTAATGTTACTCAACTCGGTGTGAAAATAACATGTTAAGCACAATAGTTGTGTGACATGTAGCCTAGGATTCACAATCCAGGTTTGTTTGATGAACCTGTGGTCAAATGATCTGAACAATCACTGATGAAGTAAACCTTACAAAGAAAAGAGATAAACCCAGAACAAAAATCGATTATTTCTTCTTTGAAATATTAGAAACGCACCATTAGAACTGCAAAAGTGACAGTATAAATGACATAATAGGAACCATAAGAGAAGCACCAATAATACGCTTGTGTAGAAATTCCATTTGCCTGATACCAGTTTTCCACATTGCTCACATCCTTTTAATTTCTAGGATGTTTAGTAGGTAATTACCGTCTTATACAGTAGCAGTATAAAATTAACAAAAATGTAAGTTGTTGTCAAATAGTATACCTTCATTATCAAAGTGCTTTAAGAAACACTCTTTTGTTGAAAACCATTATGCTGATGATATTTCGTCAATGATACAGTATTTTCAGTGTCATCCTGTTCACATAATTCACCTAGAACAAGTGGTAACAAAGTGATGTTTTTAGAGTGTCAAGGCATATAAACAAAAACATAAAAAAAATACTTTAGCACCGTGAATGTGGCCATCCACAAAGTCAGCTTTTTTGCCAATGTATTTTTTCACCGAAAATTTGCTTTAGAAAATAAAGCCACCAAAATGAAACTTTGTTTCCAGTATAATGTGTCCTGATGTATTTGACTCAAAGCACCAGAGGGTTTTGAGAGACCGTCTCTTGCTGAAAAACGAAAAAAATAAATATATACTTCCTTAGTAGAGTCAATTAACCAGTAAAGCTTTATTTTCAAGAGCTGAAAGACCTGATGTGAACGATGGAACAACTCCCATTTGAACCCTAGTTTAGTTGTTATCCAGCTGTGAGGTCTTCTTTCACCTTTCAGAAAGGGGGCTCCTTTGTGAGGCCGATGTGGATGCTTGCGATCTTATATCCTCAGTGTAGCACCTGGAGTGAGATTCCCCCCAATTGTTTTTAAACAAATCGACTGTAAGGCCCTGTGACCTTGGTGAAGGCGTATGGGGCTGTGGTGACGTAGGTGTTGGTGGTGCAGGACAGAGACCTCTCCATGAGAGTCTGGATGAACCGCTTGTAGGGAGGCTCTCCAGTCTGTTCTGAGAGCTCAGGGTGTTCCCTCTTAGCCCCCTTCTTGCTGCTCTTACTGGGGGTCCCCTCTCCACCATTCCTCTCTGCCTCCTCCTCCTTCTCACGGGTCTTCTCTGCCATCTTGGCTTCCCACAGCGCCAGGCCATGCTTGGCCTCGTTCATGTTCTTGTGCTGGTAGAAAACCAGGGAGATGCGGGTTGGGTGGTTGCGGTCTGGGTTCTTGAGGGGCGTGGTGGCGTGGAGCTCCCGCTTGGCGCACTCGATGAGGATTGATCCGTGGCTAGGGGCCACGGCCACGCCGCCGATGTCTGGATCCAGGAAGTTGTGCTCGTTATCTGACCACACTTCAGGCTTCTGAGGGGTAGTTGGTGTCTGAGGTGTGTCTGGCTCCTGTTTGATCACGGGGCCCTGGAGGCCTCCGTTGAGGAGACCAAACCCTGGCTGTGTCCCCGGGGTCATGCACTCACCGGCCAGCTGAGTGGGAAGCCCCTTCACCCCGGCGAGGCCCATCTCAGTCTTGATTTGCATACGGAAGGGATCCTGGCCTGAGGGAAACATTTGAGGGCTCTGAGAGAGGTACGGGTTGGAGTATCCACCAAACTGATTGCTCTTGCTTGCGGCAGCTGCATAGTCTAAACCTGGGTGGGCTGAGGATGGTATGGAGAGAGCATCCAGAAACTGAGGGTCCGGGGCCCCAGTAGGCCCATATGGGGAGTAAGGGCCCATGGGGTGAACACTTGGCCTAATACTACAGCTGCCAAACCCATTGACCTGTAAAGAGGGCTCTCCATAGCGAGGTGGGTAGTTGACCCCGTAGCGTTGATGTGCGCTGTACTGCTGCTCAGGGTAAAGCGCTGGCCTCTGTTGCCTGTACATGTCCAGGTGCTTTGGGTTTGAAGCGTAGTAAGGGTGGTAGTTGTCCAAGGGCATTCCACCGTTACACTGGTAACCTGGATAGGGGCTGGCTGGATTTGACCCATTCATGTAGGAGTTTGGGACATGCAGATGGGAGGGATATGGGCTGGCTGTTGGCTGAGGGCCGTACATGCCACCTGGCTTGGAAGTGCTTGGAAAAGATCCAGGATGGTTGGGGAACCTGGAATAGTTGGCGGGGTGTGGGGATCCCGGGTAAGCGGAAAGGGAGTTCTGGTGCTGCTGTTGCTTGAGTTGCTGGAGTTGGGCATGGTGGGCGCTGAGGGAGTTTGGATGCTGACCTGGTTGTAGCATTGCTCCCATGGCCCCAGGCGGAAGTCCTGGAGAACAAATTACCACATAAAATGCTGTCACCATTGTAAAATTATTTGACATGAGATGTTTTCATTTAAATTCTGTTCTGTATCATACAAATATTTTTTTATTTTAATTTAATAATTTTTTTATTTTAGATAACTATCATGTTTCAGAAGTTTCTTTTATGATTTTATTTTTAGATCATGCATTCTGTAGTGACATTTTCCAAACTGACATAACATAAATCTGTTCTGTTCAAAAAACGGTTCACATCTGCACTCACCCGTCCCAGGAGTGCTTTGAAGAGTGCTCTCATACTATTACCATTACTATGATGACTATAGGATTACTATTACTATTACTATGATGACTATAGTATTACTATTACTATGATGACTATAGTATTACTATTACTATTACTATGATGACTATAGTATTACTATTACTATGATGACTATAGTATTACTATTACTATTACTGTGATGACTATAGTATTACTATTACTATTACTATGATGACTATACTATTACTATTACTATGATGACTATAGTATTACTATTACCATTACTATGATGACTATAGTATTACTATTACTATTACTATGATGACTATAGTATTACTATTACTATGATGACTATAGTATTACTATTACCATTACTATGATGACTATAGTATTACTATTACTATTACTATGATGACTATAGTATTACTATTACCATTACTATGATGACTATAGTATTACTATTACCATTCTTATGATGACTATAGTATTACTATTATTATGATGACTGTAGTATTACTACTATTATTATTATGATGACTATAGTATTACTATTACTATTACTATGATGTATTACTATTACCATTACTATGATGACTGTACTATTACTATTACCATTCTTATGATGACTATAGTATTACTATTATTATGATGACTGTACTATTACATTACCCTTCTTATGATGACTATAGTATTACTACTATTATGATGACTGTAGTATTACTATTACTATTATTATGATGACTATAGGATTACTATTACTATGATGACTATAGTATTACTATTACCATTACTATGATGACTATTGTAATGAGGAGAGGTACTCACGTCAGACAGCATGTAGATGAAGGAGCCGTCTCTGGAGCGGTCCACTGCTTGGTTTGTGGGGACGAACACCGTCAGCGGCCCCGGGCCCTTCAGAGGCATCGGGGCCCCGCAGTTCTAACGGAGGGGGGATGGGCAAACAGTAACAGCCAGCAGAATGAGAGCGCTGCACTGAGTGTGTGTGTGTGCGTGAGTGTGTGTGTGTGTGTGTGTGTGTGTGTGTGTGCGTGTGAGGAGGGTTACTGGAAACATTAACAAGCACATTATACAAGACAGCAGCAATACATTCTTACACTCTGGTAAAGACTCCCATAGTTGAAATATTTTTATGTGTGTGTGTGTGTGTGTGTGTGTGTGTGTGTGTGTGTGTGTGTGTGTGTGTGTGTGTGTCTGAGAGAAAGGGGGGGCAGGTTTAATGAAGGAGAGAGGGGGTTATTGGCAACTTCAACATGCACATTATACATTAAGACAGTGAATGATAGAAGCAATGCATTCTGGTAATGACTTCCACAGTCTAAGCCTATGTCCATCAGGGAAGAGGACGGATATGTAAGCCTATGTCCATCAGGGAACAGGATGGATATATAAGCCTATGTCCATCAGGGAACAGGATGGATGGATATACAGTTAGGCCCAAAAATATTTGGACAGTGACACAAGTTTTGTTATTTTAGCTGTTTACGAAAACATATTCAGGATACAATTATATAATCAATATGGGCTTAAAGTGCAGACTCTCAGCTGTAATTTGAGAGTATTCACATCCAAATTGGAGCAAGGGTTTAGGAATTACAGCTCTTTAATACGTAGCCGCCTGTTTTTCAAGGGACCAAAAGTAATTGGACAATTGACTCAGAAGGCTGCAAAAAAAAAATAACAACGCTGCATGCGCTCTTCCCTCATTAACCTGTCATCAATTAAGCAGTGTGTGTGTGTGTGTGTGTGTGTGTGTGTGTGTGTGTCAGAGAGATGTGTGTGGCCAAATCAACAGTTTGGAGAGAAAAAAAGAGTGCACTGGTGAGCTTGGGAACTCAAAAAGGCCTGGACGTCCACGGAAGACAACAGTGGTGGAGGATCGCAGAATCCTTTCCATGGTGAAGAAAAACCCCTTCACAACATCCACTCAAGTGAAGAACACTCTCCAGAAAGTAGGTGTATCAGTATCTAAGTCTACCATAAAGAAGACTTCATGAGAGTAAATACAAAGGATTCACCACAAGGTGCAAACCATTAATCAGCCTCAAAAATAGAAAGGCCAGAATTGACTTTGCCAAAAAACACCTGAAGAAGCCAACCCAGTTCTGGAACAGCATTCTTTGGACAGATGAGACTAGGATCAACCTGTACCAGAATGATGAAGAAAAAGTTTGGAGAATTGGAACAGCTCATGATCCAAAGCACACCACATCTACTGAAAAACATGGTGGAGGCAGAGTGATGGCATGGGCATGCATGGCTTCCAATGGCACTGGATCACTTGTGTTTATTGATGATATATTCTGAAGTGTAAGATATACTTTCTGCTGATTCAGCCAAATGCAGCAAAGATTGGACGGCGCTTCACAGTACAGATGGGAGTCAATCACCAGATACCCAATCGAGCATGCATTTCACTTGCTCAAGACAAAACTTAAGGCAGAAAGACCCACAAACAAGCAACAACTGAAGACCGCTGCAGTAAAGGCCTGGCAAAGCATCACAAAGGAGGAAACCCAGCGTTTGGTGATGTCCATGGGTTCAGACTTCAGGCAGTCATTGCCTGGGATTCTCAACAAAATATTGAAAAGTAACATTTTACTTGGGGTTATGTTTTATTTGTCCAATTACTTTTGAGCCCCTGAAATGAGGAGCGTTTGTATAAAAATAGCTACAATTCCTACATGTTTAATCATATATTTTTGTTCAACCCCTTGAATTAAACCTTAAAGTCTGCACTTCAATTCCGTTGTA
Organism: Galaxias olidus; assembly: GCA_026901105.3. Classification (NCBI taxonomy): domain Eukaryota; kingdom Metazoa; phylum Chordata; class Actinopteri; order Galaxiiformes; family Galaxiidae; genus Galaxias; species Galaxias olidus. Next base: position 95,475 of record JAPMUY010001145.1, read on the forward strand.
GTTGTTTCATTTCAAATCCAATGTGGTGGCATGCAGAGCCCAAATCATGAAGATTGTGTCACTGTCCAAATATTTTTGGCCCTAACTGTATAAGCCTATGTCCATCAGGGAACAGGACGGATATGTAAGCCTATGTCCATCATGGAACAGGACGGATATGTAAGCCCATGTCCATCAGGGAGTGGGAACAGGACGGATATGTAAGCCTATGTCCATCAGGGAGTGGGAACAGGACGGATATGTAAGCCTATGTCCATCAGGGAGTGGGAACAGGACGGATATGTAAGCCTATGTCCATCAGGGAGTGGGAACAGGACGGATATGTAAGCCTATGTCCATCAAGGAGTGGGAACAGGACGGATATGTAAGCCTATGTCCATCAGGGAACAGGACGGATATGTAAGCCTATGTCCATCAGGGAACAGGACGGATATGTAAGCCTATGTCCATCAGGGAACAGGATGGATATATAAGCCTATGTCCATCAGGGAACAGGATGGATGGATATATAAGCCTATGTCCATCAGGGAACAGGACGGATATGTAAGCCTATGTCCATCAAGGAGTGGGAACAGGACGGATATGTAAGCCTATGTCCATCAGGGAGTGGGAACAGGACGGATATGTAAGCCTATGTCCATCAGGGAGTGGGAACAGGACGGATATGTAAGCCTATGTCCATCAAGGAGTGGGAACAGGACGGATATGTAAGCCTATGTCCATCGGGGAACAGGACGGATATGTAAGCCTATGTCCATCAGGGAACAGGACGGATATGTAAGCCTATGTCCATCAGGGAGTGGGAACAGGACGGATATGTAAGTCAGGAAGTCTGAACATGGAGGTAATGGGTTGAGACTCACGTCGGACAGCGAGAGGAAGCGGTTGTACTTCTCGTCCATGGTGAGGATCTCTCCTATGGTCTTATCAGCGTACTGCAACCAGAGGCTCCGGTTAGGAGGGGCCAAGCATGAACGCTGACCGTCTCTTCAAATTCATTTCAGTTTCCTCGTTTTATAATTGAACATTAGCTGACATTACTACTGAACGAGCTGCCCTGCTCTCCGTTTTCCTTAGGAAACATTACAGTGAAGCTACAGTATTTATCTGTATTACGGTGAAGCTACAGTATCTATCTGCATTACAATAAAGCTACAGAATCTATCTGTATTACAATAAAGCTACAGAATCTATCTGCATTACAATAAAGCTACAGAATCTATCTGTATTACAGTGAAGCTACAGAATCTATCTGTATTACAGTGAAGCTACAGTATCTATCTGTATTACAGTGAAGCTACAGAATCTATCTGCATTACAATAAAGCTACAGTATCTATCTGTATTACAATAAAGCTACAGTATATATCTGTATTACAGTGAAGCTACAGAATCTATCTGTATTACAGTGAAGCTACAGAATCTATCTGCATTACAATAAAGCTACAGTTTCTAACTGTATTACAGTGAAGCTACAGAATCTATCTGCATTACAATAAAGCTACAGTATCTATCTGTATTACAGTGAAGCTACAGAATCTATCTGTATTACAGTGAAGCTACAGAATCTATCTGTCTATTGATCTCACCTGCTCGTCCCGCAGGCTAGTAGCAAGAGTCTTTGTGATTGGCTTGTCAATTATGTGGATGATCCCATTGGCTGCTGGGATGTCTTCCTGGATGACAGAGTAAACCTTGCTGGGCTCGTCAAATAGGATGAATTGCTGAGAGGAACATCAGTAGAATTTCATCAAATAATTATTTATTTATTAATTAATTATTTCACTCACTCGCGCTCTCACTCGCGCTCTCACTCACTCACTCACTCACCCTCTCCCTCACTCCCTCACTCACCCACTCCCTCACTCACTAACCCGCTCTCTCACTCACTCACTCACTCACTCACTCCTTCCAGCTTAAGTGATGTGTGTGTGAGGCTGGTGTTAAAGCCTGTGTAATCCAGACAGTGTTCAGTTTGCAGTGATCAGTGTGCAGGGGTCAGTGTGCAGGGGTCAGTGTGCAGGGGT